>JAOYMR010000026.1:15907405-15927121 GCA_025802075.1 Tenebrosternarchus preto
AAAGAGAGTACGTATGCTTAGTAAGAAAAGAGAGTACGTATGCTTAGTAAGAAAAGAGAGTACGTATGCTTAGTAAGAAAAGAGAGTACGTATGCTTAGTAAGCACAACAGACAACAGCACTTTGCAGTGCGGAAGCAGAAACCCTCCTCTTTAATAGAGAGTCTAAGAAGTAGCACTTATAGGGAACAGGTGTTAGTTTTTCAGTGAAGATGAAATGCAAGAATTTATGTGTAAGGTCTGTGTATCTGTATATGTATGTGGTGACACTGCTCTGAGATCAGTTTGCCAGATAAAATATCTACAGCTCTCTGTTGTTATCTCTGACAGACCACACACTGTGTTCCTAGGGGTTGCAGTGCTAGCACATCGTGCTTCAGAGCACTTCTCCATGTCTTCCCCCGAGTAGAGACAATTTTGCTGACTACACAGGGTGTGTCAGAAGGGCCAGCTCTGATACTCATGGCTCCTTACTGGCCTACAAAATTGTGGTGGATGGGAAATAATCACCCTCCATCCAGGGGATCCTGGGGCTTTGTTGTGATTGTTGGAAGTTGTATTGAATGTCATATAGGTTTTGGTCACAGGGGCGCATCATCTTGATCGATGCTTCATGTGTGGTGTGCAGCGTTTGAGGCCTGTTTCTAGGCCTACAATCCCCCTCATGGAGTTGTCTGTTGTCCTTCAGGCCTTGGGTGAAGGTAACGAGCCCTGCCTGTAACTTTGTATCTCCATGCTTTGTCGGTGCGCCTTTCATATACACACATTCCACAAGTAGGATCTGCACCGTGGATCCTATTTATGGGTGTTTCTGTAGGAGACATTTGAGCAGCTGCTAGCTGGGCTTCACCACATGCGCTCGTCCCCTTAAGAGGTGTTTGTGTCATTGCCTGAATGTAAAGGTGCCTCCTGTTTTCTTCTTATGTTCTGGGGTGCATTGAAGTGCAGACTCTCGGTTCAGTGTCTGCTGGGCAGGGCGTGAATACAGGTCCAAAGCTACATACATTGTAGCGAGTGAATTGCGTGAAAGGCAATGGAGGATTATACATGCAGTATAACCACTGTTCCCTGATGAAGAGAAACAGGGTACAAAACGGGTTCCTCCGCCTCACCGTAGAGCTCGGTGAAGAGTGTGATGTTTGGAACTGAGGAGAGATGCTTGTGATGAAGGGTTATAAGCCTAATCCTAATATCCTGTTTCTTTGGAAACCTTGTTTACTTCTCTACATTTTTAATATCTCTATTATATGAATTAACATTAACTTTTTTTTGCTCCCAAGCTTGAATTTCCAGAGACAAAGCAGTGGCAATACGAAAGTCCAGTTGCTCTCCCTGGATCTGACCTCTTTTCAACCCCATGTGAAGAGCTACAGAAGAGGATAGTTGAAGTCTCTCAAAAACATTGTTTAGCACTGTGAGTCCTACAAGAGAATGAAATTTCAAACTGCAAAAATAAACAGAATGAATGTTAAGCACATCTCATGCTCTATGTATTCCTCTCCTCACAGCATGACTGAAAATGAGAAAGCCTTTTTGTGGAACAAGAGGTATGACTGTAGTGAGAGAAACTCCTACCTGCACTTGGTGCTGGGCTGCGCTCCACAGTGGCAACCACCAGATCTAACGGAGATCTACACCATCTTGAATCACTGGCACCAAAAAAGCTCAGCTGAAGCCCTTTTCCTTCTTAGTGCAGAGTTAGTTCAACAATTCTTGACACCTGTTGAGTGAGGCATGTTTACAAATATGGAAGGTTGGTGTGTTGTGGAAACCCCTTAGCAGATAGTGATGTCTGTTATTTCTGGCAGCTTTCATGACCAGACAGTTCGCAGTATGGCTGTCCAACAATTTGAGCAGGTTACAGACAGTGAACTTGAGGATTACCTGCCCCAGCTTGTGCAGGTAAAACATTGCCTCATCTCTTCAATTCCTCTGAAAAATTGGTCTCATGCAAGAACTGCGTTCTCAAAGAATCAACTTAGGAGAGCATTCCTCGGTTTTACTGTATTTATGATTTTCTTTTAGGCACAAATGTAGGCATGTACTTCAGATGTTTTCTAAACAACAAAAACTTTGATATATGCAATTATATTAATAATCTGTTGCCTTTGCTGTGACTCTTAAACACTAGTTTTGATACTAATTTCAAATGGGTAAAATTCTCCAATCACTGGGGGTCAGGGACTGAACCACTGTAATACCAGATAACAATACATTTAAACATGTAGAACATGTCTATAAGAACTGGAGCAAGAGGACAGATTGGGACTGGTGCTTGCCATACTGGGGTGTAATATCTGGCTGGTTTGCTCTGAGCTAGGCTTTGAAGATGGAATGGGAGTTAGATGGACCTTTGGCCATGCTCTTGTTGCAGCGGTCCATCTGCAGCATCCGAATTGCCCATCAACTCTACTGGTGAGAAATGCAGAGTGTTAATTACTAAATATCTCATTTCAAATTAAACTTAAACCTGTTGAAAACGTTCTAAAAGGAGATGTTTTCATACTACTCATAATAAATGGCACTGCAGTTTACACTGATGCTTACAGTAAGATAATGGGAGCAAGTTAGTCCCTTAACATAATTTCATGTTGTCTTAGATAGTATTCAGTTTCCATCCCTTATATTATTAAAGAATTCAAGCATGTTTGCAATAACTAACATTTTGTGAAAAGTGCTGTGAATGTGTGTACATGTACGTGCATGTGCCAGGCTCCTGGTGGATGCTCAGGAAGATGCCCATTACAAGTGCTGGCTGAGTAAAATTCTGGCTTCACTGAAACACTGTTGTGGCCAAGCACTGATGCAGGAGCTGGAAAAGGAACACAGACTGGTCAACCTCCTCACAGAAGTGGCAGAGAAAGTCCGCAAAGCCGACAAGGCAAAGCGGAAGGTCACTCTTTTCTTCTTTCCGGATCACTTAACTGCTAATGAGTTCTCTGACTGAGAAACTCAAAACATTTTTAATGCATATGTATTTGTGTTACATGGGGCAATTATAAACCATCGTAACTTTATTATTTAAAATTTTATTTGTTATTTAAATCCATGGGTGATTCTTTGGAACATGAAAATTCATAACGGTCTGATATTTACTGTGACTTTTTGATGAATTCCCTGTTGATTTGCACATATAAATAATTCTTGATTCAGAAAGTAAACAGTTGTAATCATTGAAAGAATACGAATTATTTTCATGCAAATGTAAAAGCATCAAAAAGGATACACTGTAAAGGTTGGTGAGTGATTTAGATGTATAATGCATGTTCTTCTGTTTGTCTCCAGGACATGCTGAAAAGAGAGAAATGGAAGATTAAGGATTTTTTTAGAGACGGCATGCAGTGTCGTCTCCCACTGAACCCAGCTGTCCTGGTGAAGGGGGTGGACATAGATGTAATGCATATTGCATGCAGCCTATCAGAATACATAGAACACAAATTTCAGGGGGTTTTTTGATTGAATTTTTTTTATTTCAGTCATACAAGGCAGCACTCGGTGTCAGCAGGAAAAGTAAACAGTTGGGGTTTTTTTTGTTTGTTTTTTTTTTTAGGCTTGTAGGTTCTTCAGTTCAAATGCTGCGCCTCTGGGAGCGTCCTTCATCACTGCCGATCCAATAGGCAAAAGGATCAGTGTTATTTGCAAGGTACAAGTTCTAAAATGTTTACTTTTAAAAAGTAAACTTTTAAAAAGTAAACACAGCACTGGAGAAAAATATTGGGCAGGGCTGGCTTTTCCTTTGTGGTGTTCTTGTTTTTACAGGTTCTACATCTTTGTGTCTGAATCCTCAATATCTGAATTATGATTTCCACAGACAGGGGACAACCTGCGGCAGGACATGCTCGTGCTACAGATTGTGCGGGTGATGGACCGGTTGTGGCAAGAGGAGGGGCTGGACATGCGTATGGTGACCTACACGTGTATCTCTACTGGCAAAGACCAGGGTTGGTCTCCTTTTCTTATGCTGCTTGTGTCTCCGTTAGGTTGGATCCTGGATTAATTGCTTCCATTTGGATTTTGACTTTCTGAATGCATCAGGGCTTGTGGAGGTTGTTCCTGAGGCTGTGACTCTGGGAAAGATTCAGCAGGAGTGGGGCCTGGGTGGAGCTCTGAGGGAGGACACACTAGAGAAATGGTTTCACATGAGAAACAAGACTAAAGAGGATTATGAGAAGGTATATAAAAAAACAATACCCTAATCTCTATGACTGATCTGTTTTCAATGTAGTAACGTAAGGAGTGTTTGAATTTGATAAAGAGCAAGTTAAATGCTTTTGATTAAGATCCAATTCTCTTGTCCAACCTTACATTTCAGGCTGTAATACATTTCCTGCACTCCTGTGCAGGGTGGTGTGTGGCCACATTTATTCTGGGCATCTGTGACCGTCACAATGACAACATCATGCTAAAACACACTGGCCATATGTTCCACATTGACTTTGGAAAGATCATGGGTAATGCTCAAAAGTTTGCCAACATCAAGAGGTAAGCAAATAACAGTTTTCACACCATGTGTAGAATGTTGTTATGTCCCTGAAAAAGTCCTCAATGACCCCCCCCCCCTCCCCCTCATGGTAGGGACCGAACACCATTCATTTTCACGTCAGAGATGCAGCACTTCATCACCGGTGGGGGAGAGAACCCACAGCGCTTTCATCGTTTCGTAGAGTTGTGCTGTAAGGCATACAACAGCCTGCGAAGACGCACTGCGCTGGTGCTTAGCTTGCTGCAAATGGTGAGAACAACACAGCAACATCAAATTATATTAGAAGTGGAACTTAAAGATATGAACACAACACTTCATTCTTTTACACCATAATAAAAAAAAAAATAGTTGAAGCAGTGAATGAAGTAGTACTTAGTTAAGACTTAAGACTAGTAAAATGTTCAGAATAGATGTCTAGTAAAACGTTATTAGTTCAGCTGAGGTGTAGGAAAATGCTTGGTTCTGGTATATGCCACCATAGGCTTGCTTGGTTCTGTTACATCTAGATGCTTGGGGCTGGGATGCCAGAGCTGAAGGACACCCAGGACCTGCTATATGTACACAACAACCTGAGACCTCAAGACACTGAACTAGAGGCGACCTCATATTTCACTAAGTAAGGAAATGAAACGTTTGTGCTATTTAAATGCATGTTTCCATCACCTTGAATATCTGGAAATTAATTCGAAGATATTTGTTTCCACTGACTTGTCTGATCAGTTTGAATTGTCTGATCAATTCGAACTTCTGCTCCAGAAAAATCAAGGAAAGCATGGAAAGCTTCCCTGTCAAACTCAACTTCCTCATTCACAACATGGTACAACTTTCATCAGAGAAACAACCTGGACTGGCAACTCCAGTCAAAAAAACATCCTCCAACACCAACATTCAGGAAGCCGTGATCCAGAAATACACAGTAAAAGGCCGGCATGTGGTGAGCTAGTTTCTTTTCTGCTAGCACTTAAAAAAAACAAAAAAACCAAGCATAAGGTAATCATGACCACCATTTAACTAATATTGTCCTGCTACAGTGAATAAATGTAAAGTAAAGATCCCAAACTTGGCAGGTTTCTGATACTGCTCAGCAGGTCACCACAGAGGGTGAAATATGGCAAAGGGCAAACTGTTATTAATCTTAATGCCGAGCAAATCACAGTAAATACGGGCAATCTGCCAAACACGAGAGTATTTAAAGATTAGATATACATAGTATAGATGCCATAATTCTTTGATAATAATAGACTAGGTTATTGGAATATAAATTAGGATACTGTTAATATTACGAAGCTCACTGAAGACATTTTTGTTTGCTATAATGGGTGCCATAATCTGATAAAACTGATAAAACAACACTTCCAAAAAATATCCAGATGTAAGTTACTGAATTTGACCTGATATCAGCTTCAGTTCAGTGTTTAAGTACAGCCAAGACATTTTTCTTTTACAGTTCTTAAGTTCTTCAGTAACAGGAGTGTTTTCCCTGTTCTCTGTACACATAAGTCATTGAGGCTAGCAACCTTTACCTTCTTCATAATGGGTGATGTTGTCATACTGAAAATATGGAGAATTTCCATTTTGATATTCAGCCGCTAACAACAATATTTTCTTCCTTTTCCTAGCGGATACACAACCTACTATGACCTACTAGCCTACTATAACCTACTAGCCTTTATCAAAGTTAAAGAAATATGTGCAAACCTTGAACCCTTAATTAACTGTCTGGAAACATGTAAACTCTATTCACCTTAATGAAATGTAGCTAAATAAACTGTCAATGTGTAAACTATACCTACGTTTTTTTCTTAGGAATTCTGGTCGTTTTTTCATGCTGTCTTGGAAAAACAAGACGGTCGTTCTTCACTGAGCTAGTAGAACATGAGATAAAAATAAACCAGATCTCAAAACATTTCCCTTTTACCCCCCCCCATCTAAGGTTTATGAACTAAGGGTGAACATTGAGGATGGGTACCTTGTCAGCGAGAAAAGTTACGGACAATTTGAAATGATCCACAAGCAGCTTCAGAAGCACTTCATTGAGTCAACGCTACCCAAGTAATTTTATATTTAAGAAACTTGCATCTTTATCAACTGTTAAATGTCCAGGTTTATGATTTTTGGTTTCTTTTATGTTTTTTTTTTTCCCAGGTTTCCTAGCTGGTTTACTATATCTTTCACCCCAAGCCAAAAGATGTCACTCTTGAATACATATCTGAAAGAACTGTTTGAAGGACCCTGTAAAGGAGTAGGTTTTCTGGTTCATCATGACTGGTTTATAAGCCTGTTAAAGTCATTTTCAACTCAAAACTTGTTTTGATTTGATTTTTACATTTTGTGTTGAAATATGCTTAATTATTTTGCAAACCATTTCTCTGTGCTATTCACCCTCTAGCTTTGATAATAACCAATCTCTCATTACTAAGAACACCAAATGCTTTAGGTATTAAATCTTTTATATATTTTTTTGGAATGCTGCTGCATTAATGTAGTGTCAAGCTGGCAGCAGTGAAATATGAACACTAAAGTGCTTTAGCTTTCCTGTGGGTCAGGGGACTGGAAACACGCTCACACACAGGCAACTGTAGGAAGGTGTTAATGCGAGCACATTAATTCACTTGTTAACGAAAAAGTACAGAAAATGCAGGGGAGAAATAAAAGCTTGTTGGGAGTCTGAGTGCAGATTCTGCAAAGCTGCTTTCACTGCAATGTCTTTTTGGGTTTGGGGGGGGGGGGGATGATTAAAATAGCTTAACAAAACATTTTGCAGCCCGAATACATCATAATGTCACATGTAATGTTTGCAGAATGAATATGTTTGCAGACTTTTTCTGGATGGACCAATTACTCCAATAAAAAATGGTATGTTCAATTGTTTTTTTTTTATGACCCCTTAAATATAAATACCCTCTTTCCATTTCCAGACTTAATTTAATTAAAAAATATTCTTGAGGTTTAAATATAATATATTTTAATGTCATCTATATTGAGAATACATAGCACCTGTTGATAGGCACCGTCAATTACATTTTTTGTTTAACTTTCAGATGTTGATTTGCAACTTAAACCACAGATTCAGCTCTATATATCTTATAAAGACTTGAAACTGTCAGTGATGATCAAGCATCTAAAGAACATTGTGAGTATTTATTTTTGTATTTGGAACAGAAACATTTAATGGTCAGTGTTATATTCACCCCCCTCTTATATGTTTATTGCCCATCACTAATGAACTTAACAAAGAAGGAAACTAACATTGGGTGGTGGAATGGTTTAAAGGGCTTTAACTAGTATGTGCAGTTCTCTGGTACACAGAAAGTCACAAATGAAACTCATGGGACTTGAGAGAGAAGAAGCTCATCTAGTTACAAAAATGTGCCACTTAGGCATGAAATTCAGCACAGTATTGAATTACTAAGATACACCTCCTTTTGGATTTATGAATTATTAGCCTAGTTACAAATTTACAAACACAAACAGAAATTATGACTTTTATTTTTTAGTCTGTCTATAATTAATAGCCTTTTCTTATAGTCTACAAATCACTGACCGAATTTTTAAAAAGGTCATTTCAGTCTGTTATCTGGTTGATTGTACTGTCTGTAAGGATTTTTGTTTGTTTTCTTTTGAAAAGAAAAACTCGGTTAAAAAATAATTCATGTGAACCATAGAAATTTCGACACTGTGCTTATTAAAGATAGCTCTAGGGTAGCATCTGTTTTGGGTTGTAATGTTTGCCCTTAGGTCGTAGATCAATGCCATGATTACGCTGATAAGCATAATAAGGACTGTGTTTTTAACATACCAGTCAAACAGTCATACAGGTATAGTCTGGGTTAACTGGCTCCTGGTGCAAGTGAGCTTCTCTTTACAAGTCTCTTCTCTTTTCTCTGACACCTTGCTCAGAGGTTATCTAATGGCTCATGCCCTGATGCCTACGTAGTTACACGACTCAGACCAGATCCAAATGACCATTCCAAAAAGAAGACCAAAGTGGTCCGTAACAACGACAATCCTACATTCAACGAACTGGTAAGAGAGACACCAATACACGCCGTTTCAATGTTCAAAATCAGTATGAACATATCAACACTGCAACGGGAGCGCAATACTTTGTTTACATTCAGTTTCTCTGTCTTTTGCTCTGGAGATTGAGTACAGAAATGTCTTGAGTCTTCATGGCATGGTACTGGAGGTGATGGTGAAAAGCAAGAAGGCTTTTGTAGCTGCTGCTAACATTGTGCTGGCAGAGAGTGTGCTGGACAATGAAAACTGGTTCCAACTTGGCAACAGTCCTATCTGAGCCAGAAAAGAGACTTTCTATAGATCCTCATGGTCATATTCTCCACAGGTCCATGCCTGTTATAAATTTGTGTTTGTACAATTCATATTGTAAACAAATTGCTGGGAATATGATGTAGCTACAAAGTTTAAAGCTATAAGTTCTTTGCATAAAGATATATTTTTATAGATAATGATCTGCTTAACTAGGTTTATGTTTTTAAATATTTATTCTATAGAATCATTTTTTTTACATGCTAATACAAAAGCATTAGCCTCTTTTCCACTGTAGAGCTGAACAGTCCTGAATACAATCAGTAACCATTCCAGTTGCATTTTCACATGAGCACAGTTTGGCCTGGAAATGCCGACACACCTCACTCAGCATGGTTTTCTCTGTACAATTAGCTAACTGTGCTCAGATCTATAGAATTTCGGATGGAACGGCTAAATGCCATAGGGATTGTCACTGAAGATAAGTGCTTCTTGTTGCTTTCTCTCTGCTCACAAATGATTGTGTGCAAAACGGCACAGAACATCTTCAAATGCTGAACAGAAACGCTAAAAACTGTCTCTTCAAATCATCTGTCTTGTCAGACACACACAATGACTGGAGTTGTTTAGTAACATCATTGTGAAAAGAATCCATTGCTGCCTCAAACGCTTCCTTTTCCTCTGTGGAAAAAGGAAACTCAACCATTCTCAGGAGTCTGGAATAGTGCAGAACAGTCTGATGTTGTCTTGATAACTGTTTGGTCCTACAGTGGAAGAGGCTTTTGTCTCAAATGTACTCAAACGTTCTACATCATCATTACATACTTGCTTACGTGGCATTTTCAAATCATTAAACATGAACATGTTTACTTAATTGAGCTGAAACTGGCAGGTACTTATACACAGCGGCCTCATTCTAATTATATTTACAGTGGGTTTTTTTTTCTATAATCAGTTTTGAATATGAACATTTGAACAGTTGTAGATAGGGCTGTGGAGTATGATTATGTTTGTAGGGCAGGGGTAACTAGTAATCAGAAAGTTATTTGTCCAAACCCCACCACTGACAAGTTGCCAATGTTGGGCCCCTGAACAAGACCCTTAAGCTTCATACGCTCAAGATGTATTCAGTCACAGTTACAAATGAATTTGGATAAAACATCAGCAAAATGCCATAAATGTAAATAAATGTGATTAATGTAATCAGGTTTTACATGATTTTGTTGTGTAGACTGAAGTAATTAATGAAGGAATATGTGCTGAAGGTGCCTAAATGTATCATTTAAACCATATAGCGCATAAATATCTGGAAGCAATAAAATAAAGCTTTCTTATCTTGAATAGGATATGCTTTCTAAATGATTCTATTAAGTTAACAGATGGATTAATGGCAGGATGAGGGAGACAATGTATTTTTTAGGACCTAAAAGTTTTGTCTGTGTTCGGTTTTAAATACATCTTGAAGGTGTTATACTACCTGTCAACTTAACTGTACACAAAATCTGATGATGATGCATTTTAGTGATGAAAAAAGGATCTTTGATTCTGATGTTTTGTGTAATTGTGTGTAATGTTGTAAGTGTTATGTTGTAAGTGGCGTTCATATGTTGTAAAAGTTGCAGATATGTTTCATTATCTTTCTTATGTGTATAAGATAATTTGCTAAGCTCTTATCTTGATACATTTATGATATATTTATTCTGTTCTTACAGGGGAAAGAACTAACCAGCATTGTTTGTTTTTTGTGTCTTTGTTTACACGGTTGTACTTATACTCATGTGTCTTAGCAATGTAATATGTTGTTATAACTCTTTAACAAGGTGACTTCCTATGGAATTTGAAATTACTTGAACCATGTCTGCTTCCAGTAGGTCATACTCTTAATATAATAATAAAAAAGATCATCAGATTACAGGTTTGTATCTTCTTTGACTGATCAAGGCTTAAAGTCCTTTTAGATTTGAAACTCCAATACATCGTTTACCATAATTTAAATAATTCAGTGACTTTTCAGTTCAGTAACATTTTAGTCATCACATTGACTTATTTATATGTCATCTAAAAGGAGACAAATAAGAATGTAATAAGTAACCTCACTGGTAAATAAAATATATATTTTAATGCAATCATAGTTTTACAATTGCATATGCCAATAGCAATGTTCTTCTGTATTATTCATACTTGTTGATGTCACTGCAGGGTTGAGTGATCCACTAAATATGTTATGGAAATTCAATTCAGAACTGAACTTAAGGTTGTGTAGTAGGTTTATAAAGCAATAAAGCCTATTTGAGGCTTTAAAATCCATTTATGGTGCCCATTTATGGATTATTTTAGCTTTACATGCAACCAAGAGCCCTGAAATCTTTGGATCCTGAAAGCTTTGCAACCTGAAATCTTTGGATCCTGAAAGCTTTGTCAATCTCTTTCCACAGTGACATCAGATGTGTGCCCTCCTTTCTGTCCTAGCATTACTGTGTATCAGTCAGAGATGCTAGTCTATCAAGGGTGTGTGTCTAGGAAGAAACGCATGCTCATCTGCACCATCTCCAGTTGGTAGTTGTCTTCTAACAGGGGAACGTTAGCTAACTGGAGAGCAGATATTGGCATAACAACTAAAGAAAGAAATGTCACTTATTTAGCGATCAGGAGACCTCTGATCAGAAAACACAGATGAAACTCTAGACAATAAAAAGTTATTCATATAATATCCTTCAAAGTTGAACCTACATGGTAAACATTTATTTAAAAAAAAAAAGTAATTGATTAGCACATTGATTGTTCTCTTGATTATGGTCTGTTTCTCGTCTCTTCTCCCTCTCTTTAGCCTTGATCCTTTCTCATCTTTCACTTCAGTTTTTTTTTTTTTTTTTGGGGGGGGGTCTGCTCTGTCCTTTTCTTTCTCCTGGGGTTCAGGGCAGTAAAGTCACACAAGCACTTTGGCCTGATGAAGCAATAGGGACAGCAGGAGTAACATATGGCCTCTCACTAACTACCTCATCCACAAACCGTTTCCATGGTGCTGCTGTAGGTTCACCGCCCAATGTACTGACTGCTGACTGAGTACATTTTAGATTCCACAGTTCAGATGGTCCAAAATAAAACTACATAAAACTCCTTGATACTGCAATACTATAATAAAGACACTAGTCAAATAGGTTTGCAGTGGAACATAAATGATACCATGAATACAAAAAGCGTGTATAAAACACGTGAATATATGAATGCATATAGTATATATGTAACATGTAAGAGTACATTCTCCTTTAAAGTATTCAGTGTGAATGAGACAAACTCTGCTGACTTATTTTGCCTAGATGAGGCATTTTCACTTACTGAGGCCCAGTGCTGAAAGACATATAATCTTAAAGTTCTTAATGATTGAAGATACATATTAGATATCTGAAAATAATCAATCTCTAGTGGAAATAAAAGTGTAGATATTTAATGTAAGTTATGATTATCCAAAACTGAATTAGAGGTGTCCTGGATTCGATTTATCATTAATCTACAGCCCTTTAAAGATATCTCAGAAGAAATGTTGAATGTACTGTTAAACTATATGGCTTGACTAGTCAGAATGTGTTTGTAGATATCCTGAAGGATCATTCTAACTAGACAGATTTAAAAACAGCTTCTGCAGGAAACATTGTTTAGTGTGACCTCCCCTTACACATGAGCAATAGCAGAAACTTGACTCTTTTAAAATCTCTTAAAATCTGATATGGTATACCAGAAGATTACTTCAGAAAGCTTCAGGACATTCACCAAAACAGTTGTCCTCAGTTCCAATGGAGTTCACATTAAATGCTGATTATTGCCTTGTTCTGAAAGTTATGAGGTTTTTTTTGGTATATAATACATGCCCATTACACCACTGATAAAACAACGTTGGCTGCATTGTACAAACTGTGTCTCTTTCACCTCATGTTTTCTTCTATTGCTTTCACTCTCACATACTTCCTTCACTCTCACATACTTCCTTCTCTCTCTCATACTTTTTCATTCTCACACCTCCTGTTTTCTTTTATCTTTCTCTTGCCTCTTGATTAGATTCTCCTCTTGCTCTCATCTCTCCCAATCTCTAATTTCCTCTGTGTCCTCAGCTTCCCTCTACCTTTTCTCTTATAAATAACCCACAGTACAAGAGTATCATTCACATGATATAAATATTATTTTCACTGACATTTTATTCCCATCTTAACAACAAAAGTGACTTTGTTTGTATTTTTGATTGAGGTTTTCCGACTTTTTCACATGACCGGAGAACAAACTGATTGATCTGAATTGTCACCACAATTACCCACTTAATGCCCACAGAAAAGAGCTGTGAAAGTGCATGTAAGTCTCTAATTTCAAAGAGATAAGATGATTTCAGTTATCTGTGAATGTTGCTGAAACAAAAAAAGGCTCACAACATACCATGTTTCTGAAAAGTACCAGATTTTGCCAAGTTCATTTTAATACAGTCTTTTAGTTTCTAAGTTTCTTTTTCAGTAACCCATAAATGCTATGAATTTCAAGATGTATAATGCACAGATGAACAACTTGTAGATGCATGCGTTTGATGGGACTACATTAGAAATATATTTTAATAGTGCTATTAACCATATCATATATAACTTTGTGAAAATAAACTTGTACTTTCTTATCAAAATTGCACTGATAACAATTCACCACCCACACGATATCTGGACAACAATCATTTCTGTGGTCATAAACTGACCTGTGATGACTTGAACATGGCAGACATATTGAACAAGGTATCAATAACTCCTTAAAATTTGTTAAAAGATTCTGAAGTCTTACATTTTCTCTCCAGATGCCTAGAATATGGAACCACATGATCCAACAAAAATACATTGTCTACTACTTCAGAATTGGTTAACAAAATGTTTAACTGCCCCTGTGAAAGTGGTTATTAAACATGGCTGCCATGATCCTTCCTGTGATGAGTTGGATGTGGCCAACTCTTCCCCTGCTGCTTTTCTGTTAAAACAATTCTATTAATATGGACAAGTGTATATGTATTATGGCTACATGGTGAATATAATATGGAGAAGTGTATACTTAACCATGGCTACATAGTGAGTGTAATACTGAGAAGTGTATACTTAGCCATGGCTGTGTGGTGAATGTAATATTGACAAGTGTATACTTAATCATGGCTGCATGGTGAGTGTAATATTGACAAGTGTATACTTAATCATGGCTGCATGGTGAGTGTAATATTGACAAGTGTATACTTAACCATGACCGCATGGTGAATATAATAAAAAGTTCATCATTGCTGTGCAGATTCAATAAAGTAGAAAAGTGGAACCAAGGTTGAGTAGTGAATACCAAGTATATTGCTAGGTTGAAGCCAAAGGGATGTGAACTCAAAGTGTTGCTGCAAACCAAACAGTAAAAACAGGTCAAATGGGAATCACGGTGACAGTAAATGTAACCAGTCACATAAATTTTTTAAATTTACAACTACACTGTTACATTGTTGATTTCACCATAAATTAACTACTTTTTAAAATACACGCTATAAACACAAAAGTCCATGGCTGTCTACTGTAGTACTAGTGTAACTATATAGATGTAATTTTAAAAACTTGTGTGTCTGGTTACATTTACTGTCACTTGGTGTTTTTCACTATAAATGCATTCACCTGTCACTACAATAAAAGTGCCTGTTTACACATCTACTACATATATCTAGTCAATATATAAGTGGTCATGTGGTCAGAAATTATTGATTAGAGATAAAAAATGGTTAATACAAATAGTGGATGGCAATACTACCTGTACACCTATAAAGTGATTCTAAAAATGACTGGAAAATGACTTATTTCCAGAAGCACAGTTAGAGAAGGTAGAGGAGCATCAGGACAAATGTACCACTCAGTCAGAAATGAAACAACTTCTTTGGCAATCTACACAAATGATCATTTTTAAGAAATGTCAGGTGTCCAACACAGCAGTGTGGCATTCTTATACAGAAATGGCCAGTACGGGTTTTCATTTCAACAAAGTATGATGATGTCCACTTCAGGTTGACATGATGTGGAAAAGATGGCAGGTAAAACTGGAGCCAGGAACTTTAGAGGTTACTTAATTTTGATAGGTACAGTAATGTCTGAGGCAATTCTGATACTATTAGCTCTTCTGTAGTGATTCTTTTTAATAATAGGATAATAAGGCATTTTATAGTCTACATTTCATTTTCTTGAACTAAGTCAAATGTGTGACAGAAAAGTATGTTATTTTAATATATATAGGCATAGACAATATTAATTAATATTTGCTAAATCTCAAACTAAAGTAATTTACAAAAAACAATTCTCGAAAATTAAGAAATACAGCTTTGAAATTCTCAAAAGTGTCAGATTCTCAGCAACAGCTGATGAACCTAATGTGAACCACTTTCAGAAATAAAGACATCTGTTATTAGCATGACTTTAGAAACATTTATTAAACTGAAATAGTGTAGAGAAATTCTACACATGCCGCAGTATACCCCAGCATCAACATTACTGTTAAGGGTATGCTTTGTAGATTTGCAAAACCGTTAAGCACAAAACTTTCTAAATAATCATGTCCATATAAACTAAATTGTTATATGCAGTCTCCTCACAAATGTGTTAGGCTAATTCATCAGCAGCCTACTTGCGGTCCCTGTCACAAATTGGAGGGTCACTGGCGGTTCAGTGATTTTAGGGTAGCACCCAAACACTGTGGTAAACACCTGGGGATGAGAATACAAACAGTTTTTAATATCATTCATTTAACCACATGTGGGACACAATTATTATCTTTTGAAACTGAAAATGGTTCGAAAAAAGAACATATAAAAATAACCATCATATTCTCGCTTTATATTTTTAGAGCAATATGGTGCATAGACAAATTACGTTGCATCTCCTGTATAAGGGAACTATCTATTAAACGAATAAAACTCTTAATGCATAAAACTTTTGACCTAATACCACACCCTATGCGTGTCATCTGTATCGAATCCAGACGTTTTTACGGAACTAGAGAGGGAACAGTACCACGTCTGACAATGGGGTTGGCCTAGTCGTGGGGCAACTCAAGTCATGTATCGCTTACTTACTTTGGCAAAGTGTTGTCCTTTATGCTGTTTCTGGCGCACATTCTGCGAATACCATTTAGATACACTGCCAGCCCGAGAGCAGGTAAGATTCAATGCTGCAAGCACAAGTTTTAACATCTTTTAAACCTGAATACTTAGCTAGCCAACTAGCTAGCGAGCTAACCAGCGAGCAAACAGGTAATGTTATTTGTATGAGTTGACTAGACACGCTTAACTTTATGTTGCCACACTTTAACACGACCTGTAACGCGAGCTAGTCGTATCGGTGCTAAGTATCAGTTAATATTTTTGTACACATCGACTAGTGTGAATGGCCCTTTTGCAGCATCTCTCGGTGTCAAACAATATTAGTAACTACTAGCTAACTAGTTAGCTAATGTTAGCAAGGTCACTTGCAACTAGCCATTCGACCATAGTCATTTGTGAAATGTGTCAGTACATGTTTGAAGGTGCACCAAATTCTTAGCTCTTTGACCACGGTTGCCTGAAGTATTTTAACAAGGTGGCTAGTTAGCTAGCTATTTTGTGTTGTTTTTTAAAGATGGTTTTATAATTTGCTAATGCAGTATTGACAGAGTTTAAAGCAACCATACCGATTTTTTTTTTTTGTAAACAGTTGTTCGCATCTGCCTCATTTTGAGAGTTACGATGGCTAGCTAGTTCTTAGCCGCCAGATTACTGAATGTATTGGATAGATGGCGAGGTTAGTTAGCTGGCTGTCTAATGTTAACGATGCACTGTATTGAAGAAAATGATTTAATTAACTCGTCTAGCCAGCTGTACGTAGAGTTCATGAGCAACCTTCAGCTAAGTTGGTTCAGAAGAGCATATTGGCTAGTTGTGTAGGAAAGGAACGTAGGAAGCACGAAGCTGCATGTCTATTTTAAACTTTTGCTTCAGAAATGTGTGGCTCCATGTGTGAAGAGACTGGGAAAAAAGTATTGTGAATATGAGATGATGGTGAGCCTTAGTGTTACTTAACATCTTGCTGTAATCAGAAGCCTGAGGCTATTGTCAGGTTTTGTGACACTAGCTTAAGATTGGAGGTGTATAAGGTAATGTTCTAAGGCCTAAAATTTGAAGCATGTCTTTATTGTGTTGATCAAAACTGTCGAACAGCGGAGCAGGTTAAGAGGTTCAATAGAATATATTTTAATTTGATTTCCATAGAATAAAGGAACACATTGACCGATGACTTTTATAAGATGTTGGCCATACACTGGGCAATTGAAACCTATGATAATCAGAATTTTAGTGTCAATGTTATGGAAATAAGTGCACTTATGCACTTATTTCCACTTTCAGCATGTCATATATTGTGCACTAAGAAGTACATAAAATAATCTGAAGTTGCTAATTAGCTACCTGTATACAGCCTCTTAAACACCTTTATGAAATTCCAGTCATTTAGCATTATCCAGTTCATCGTACTGTACTTTTCCACTATAGCAATTCATAGTCTACCTTTTATCACATGACCATGTTCTGTAGGTTATATAGGCTGTTTTGCAAAAGGGGCACAGCTCATTGGTGGGTGCTTGACATGGCTTATTGAACATCATTTACACTGGACTAAGCTAAATCTTTCCAGGTAAAACACACAATGGGCCAGTAAAACTGATCTACTGGCTCTTGAGGCAACAGACTCAACTACAAGGCCAACAAAATAACCTACACTTAATATTGATGTCCATCTTTCTACCTCATATCCTTTCATTAATTTCTCCATTTTTCAAACTACCTTCAAACATGGTTTTAAAAAAAAGAAGAAAAAAAAAAGACTACAGATGAACTCAAGCACCAAATTGCATTTCCTTTTACTTGGCTATGAAGCCCTAATCTTTCAACCATAGTTCCAGCAGGAACTACAGATTGCCCTGATACCATGTACTGCAATCGGGGGACAACGTCAGCAAAAAATGTTGGACCAGATATGGGGTGAATAATTTTTAAGGGAACTGATTCAATTTGTCTGTAAAGAAATTCATGGTCAGGAAAAGGAGAAAGAGAAGCAAAAAAACTAACTGACCTGGAAAGGAGAGGGTAAAAAAGAATAACTGAACAAGTAAAGCAGTCCTTCTCTAAATTCATTAAGTTAATGACACTTTGACTTTAGTATATTCAAACCTCATGGAAAAAGCTACAAAGTTTGCCGTTAGTCTGCTGAGCTTTACCAGGCACTGGGAAATTCAAACTTCAACTAACTGTCAACTTTGGAAATATAATCATTACCAGATTATATTTCTATTGGTTTTAAATAGAGTTAACATGAAGAGAGACTCATAATACAGGTTTCTTTCATCTGTCTCTCTGTCCACTTATTGCCTGGTATGTGTGGGTGTCAACAACAATTTGCCACCAAAATTCACAAAAAGAATGATAAAGGTCAATGTTACATCAGTGTGGAATTAAAGTTGTATTAAACATTGCAAGTTGTAATGAGAAAAATAATACAAACTACAGTGTACATTTCTAGATTGATGCAGCTATACTGGCCAATAGGGCTGGGGCAACTTATTGATGTAACCGAAGTAGACGATTATGTAAATACAATTTGCATTTGTAAAAAGACCCTTGGTGTATTTGTCCAAGTTTCTTAAGGTGTACTTGATTTTGTTTTTCTGTTCCACTTTTACAAGTTGAACAACATTTAGGACCCATTGTGTGAAAGTTGGAGGTTTAGGGTGGGTGGGAAATGCCACACATATAGACCAAATTCTTGTTAGAACATAATCTGGGACAATTCCAAAAATAGCTACAAAAACTAGGAACTAGAAACAGTACTAGGAAACTAGACATGTTTTGAAAAGTGAGGAACCAGAAAATATTCAATTTCTCACAGGTTCAAAACATATGAACATGACCTGGAACAGACTTGCATCTATCACATAGGCCCTAACACTTTTCCGTATAACTGAGAGAGGGTCTTGCTAGTGATGTAGGCCTGTTGCTTAGGCTAAATGACGGGATGCAGCTTTAGTAATATGTGGTTTAAAATCCTAATAGCACTTACAGTAAAATAAAAAAATCCTTATCACTTAGAATAGAATTACATCATAATAGCACTTAAAGTAAAATAATTTAAAAAATCCTTCCAGTATTTTAGTAATAGTAAATTTAGTTTTAGTAAATTTAAATGATCAGTTTCAATTCAAAATTCAGCAGTGTACTGAAACTGTAGAAATGTTCAGTGACGTACAGCGTTTCAGTCACACAGACTCTGGAAAGAAGCTATGCCTCAGTCTTACCTGAATAAAGGTGGCAAATGGTCCATTAGCAGGGTGGGTAGAGTCACTCTTGATGCTGTAGGCTATTTTCCTCTGCCAGCTTTTGTAGATGTATGGATGGTGGGTAGGATGCATCCAGTGATCCTCTGCGATGTCTTTGCCACCCACTGCAGTGGTAGTCTGGCTGCAGCAGAGGGGCAGTCAATCTCCATGGTGACGCAGAGAGTGAAGATGTTCTCCATGCACCTGTAGAACGAAGTGAGAGCATGAAATACCAGGGACGGCTTTGCTTCAGTGTCCTCAAAAAGTCATTCATAGGCGTTTCGTCTAATCTGGCTGTGTTGATGTTTTAGGTGATATCAGAGATGTGCAACCTTGGGTATGAGTAGCAGTAGACAACCTTAACAGTTCCTCCCAATGCAGAGGGGAGGGTGAGTGATGTCCGTCTTACTGAGGTCCACAATCTCTTTTGTTTTCTTTACGCTGATGGAGAGGTTGTTTACTTTGCACCAGGCCGCCATCCTTCGACTTCCTGTCTGAACCTGTGCAAATCTCAGTGAGTGATGGGTACTACCTCTGCCGTGTTGTCTGCAAACTTCACGATACGCTTGCTTGAGTGGGAACGTTAAGGAGT
>JAOYMR010000026.1:15927221-15943309 GCA_025802075.1 Tenebrosternarchus preto
TGAGTGATGGGTACTACCTCTGCCGTGTTGTCTGCAAACTTCACGATACGCTTGCTTGAGTGGGAACGTTAAGGAGTGCTGTGATGTTTAACCTACAAATATTAGCCATTTTATCTGCTAACCAAACAGTCCAGTCAACTTGCATTTGTCTTTTATGTTTTTTTATATCATTCTGATAATGGTACAATGGCACTTCTCTGCCTTTTGTGTCAGCTGATTAGGCAAAAGGTGAGTATTCACCATAGGAGCTGCTACAGATCGCCGTTGTACTTTGCTGGTTAGCTGCTGTTGGCATTAGCCCTTCTGAAAAGCTGTAGCTAAAGATTAGAAAGCATGTTTGCATGCACGCTTTTATCTCGGTTGAGAATGCAATTGTGAAAGCAAACATGGGAGTTGTCTGTGAAGTTATCACTAAAAATCTGTTTCAGCCAAAACGTTGTAACAAAACCATTGCAAAACTGTGATGTGTGCATCAAACATCATAACCATTTTGTGTAATAACTTGATTGAATGTAACTTTTAGAGCAATTAATTGCTTTGGTTGTCTGGTTCCAGGTACTACAAATGTAAACAATTCTGACATGGTATATTTTACTAGAATGTGACATTTAGAAGTGCAGACAGTCAAAAACGCAAGTAAACAATGTCATTCAGGGCTCAGTCCAGTCTCTTCATACCAGCAAACACAACATCGCAATCTTTTCATGCTTAGGCACCTCCCTTTGTCAGAGTTTTGCTGAATTAAGCCCACGACACGTCCAGAAGGCTCATCGGTGAGGTCTAGAAACCCAGCCCCTTCCACTCCTAGCTTTTAAAGCAAGCTGCACCTCATAAAGTAGCTACAAGTCCAAACTGGTTTCCCTGGTGAATAAGGCTGCATCCATCCCTGCTCACATCGTCAGTGCGTGCCTTGGTGCTACCACGTCATATCGGCCTTACGCACTGTGCAAATAGCACGCAGCTACTGTGCCCCCTATGCATCCAGACACTGCCTAACCTGTAAAGTCCATAACCATACTGGCCTACCCAGTGAATAAGGTCACACCTTGCTCCACTAGCAATGTTAATGCAGGCTTCGGTGTCGCTGGTTTCATCTGGAAATTACACAGTGCAGCATCCTTCTCACGTACACAGTCCTCCATGTACCTAAAACACCTCAGCCGTTCCACCATTATAATTAATTTCCCCACCTAGTCTGTGCTCTCATTATCCATGACCCCTGACTAGCCCTTTCAGCTACTTCTGATGACACTTTCACAGTTACCCTTATTTTATGGTCCTTAAAACCAATCTGCACAAGCAAGGATGGTTCTGCTACAAATACTCAAACATCTAACACACCCAAGCACCCATCTCTACTAGTCTTGTATGCGCCTACTACCTGCAGTCTCGCACTTCAGCCACCAAATCTGTGTACTTTTCCCGTTTAAAAGCTTCCATCCACTGCATAGCTTTTTCCGTTCAAAAGCTTCATCCACTGCATCCTCAAATGTGATTAAGTGTATAAAATAAACTATCCATTTACTTTCAGAGTATAACAGCACGTCTGGGCTCAGTGTAGGTTTAATGCAGTGCTTTATTTATTTTTAAACGTACATTGACTAGAAGACATCCAGTCACACTCTTCGCCTGATCTAGTCATATTTATAGCCTATGCTTGCTCTCCAGTACATTGCTACCCAACACTCAAACCTTGCTGCTTTATACACATTACAGCTAGTAGTTAATTGTAAAAATAAAAACTTTACCAACAGTACATTTGGTGACGACGTTAAAAACTGAAGGATTTTACCAAAGTCGGTATGTTTCCTTCATGGAGGGATGGATGTCATTTAAGGTATTTCAGATTCATACAATATAGTATCGGTATACTATACTATCATATATTGGGGTGTGTGTGTAATATATATATATATATAATATACACACTAATATATTGGTACTATATTGTATCTATATTGTACTGTATTGAGAGTATAGTATGAAGCTGGTCAGTAGTTGTTTTTTTTTTGTTTGTTTGTTTTTTTATTTATTGTCTGAAAGCTACTGCTTTAAAATTTGAGGAGGGGTAGTCCTTTGCTTTGCCAAGACAGTTTAAGTCTATATAATGGGCGTTTCTTTGACTGAACTTGCATGATTTTAATGAAATTGTTGCAAGTACTTGCATTTTTAAGAGTTTAATCAAATAATTTGTCATTAAAAACACTAAAGCTACACCCAACATTTTTGTTATTGATTAAAGATTTATTTTATTAAATTGTATTTGTTTGTTTATTCTATATATAATTTTAATTGATTAGTAATAGTAAATAGTAAATATTTTGTAGACAATTTAAAGGAACTCGTTTTATTTTTGGCACTTCATGCCTGTTATAGTAGGCAAAAAAATAACATGACTGAACATCTTTACCTAGATGACTAAATTTGGTGCCGAAAAAAGTGAACGGAATGTAACGATGCTGTCTTGCTACCATATTGAAAAGCTTCAATTTTCGTTTCAATTTTTTGAGTTGGTGCAGCCATTTTGCGACGCATATTGTGCAAATTGATGTACTTTCATAGTTGACGGTTGGTTATGTCCGAGTTGCCCCAACCCTAGACTACACTTAGGAGCATGTGTTGACTGCCTGTTAAGCACGAGCAGCCCCAGAGGCATTTGCTCAATGTGTCTGAGATGTCTTCGGTTTCATTTTTTTGTTAACAATCACTGAGAATGATGAAAGAAATTAGGCAAAGCAGAGAAACTGGGATCCTCAAATCAGGGAAAGCCATCCCAGTTAACCCATGGGATCCTGCAGGCACGCAAGCCATCCCAGACGACCACATATGATCCTGGCAGAGTAGCAGCTGTCAACATAACTCCCTGGATTAGTCACACCTTCATTGATCTTGAGTTGATTGATCTTGATGGCTCGGTGTACATCGCAGGGTAAATTGTTTACTTGCATCCTTTGGAAAATATGAAACGGCTTTATTTCTTTAGCCTATGGCTAACAAAAAGCGTGATCATCAGCCATCGACACCTTATGTCTAATTGAGATTAAATCCAGTAGAGTCTAGCATCACTAAACGGGAACCTTTGTTGTAAAGAGACCTCTCTGCTTGTCCCCTGTATGATTGTAGCAGGAATTGCGTGTCTGGAGTGCTGGACCCCTCCTCCATTCCTCCCTGGTGCAAAATCTCAGAAAACCCCTGTGTAATTAACATGCCTAAAGGTCGTGACCCTGAGAGATTTCTGAACTGGGGGGAAGGAAAATAGGAAAGGGTTTAACATGGCAGTGAGAGTAGGCTGAGTAATTTTTGGTTTATAAAAATGTGTGGTGATATTAAAAAAAAATTTTTGGAGCATTATAACTAATAAGAAAACTACAGTCTTTCCTTAATCTGTGGAGGTTTATTTAGATCAAATAGATGGTTTATGTTGTTTAATGTTATGGATAAAAGTAAGCATAAATAAACTTCTTTTATTGCCTTTATTTAATTTAAGTGTATTCTGTATGTTTACTGACATGCCGTTTAAATAATTATGGGTAAAATACTACTTAGTAAAATGTGGCTTGATTTGAGGACTGAAATTTTCTCCCTAGTATATATGGAATTTTTTTTATAAAAATGTAATTTGCTGTCATTTTCTTACTAGAATGGGCATCACTTAGTGACTGCCTTCTAAGTCAGTGATGAGAAATCATTTTTCATTGGTCAGATCCCTCTCCAGCAAACACCTCCCCTCCCCAGCCCCACCATCCATAGCAGTTAGTTTGTCACAGGGTCCTGACGTCACCGCTGTTTGTATAGCTATTGTCTTACTGGCAAGCAGCCTCAGCCTGACCGACTGCAATATCTGTTTTCTGCTTCAACTACAGCAGCCCCATCTGTTCCACCTGAGTGAAGAAGAAGCAGGAGTAGAGAGGAGATAAAGGATAAGGGACCTGCTAAAACGAGAGAGAGAAGATGGCAGGGACCGCTATACTGTACTAGCCTTGGATCAAAGCATACTGTACTAGCCTTGGGATATAAACACAACTGGCTCTGGATATTAAATGTGTTTTGTGTGTTTGGACCTTTCTGAATTGTCAGAGCGGCGCTGTGGCGGTTTAAGGCTTTAATGCCGCTCAGGACGAGCAGAAGGGTTGTTAGCAGCTGCAGGAGTGTAGAATCTGGCCTCCTTTAGCCAGGGCTGGCTGGCAGCATTGTGTGCATTGATGACCCCTGCTGTGTAGCTGCGTGTTCATCATCCCCTCCCCTCTCTTTCTCTCCCTCTCTCATTCTCTCTCTTCCCCCTCCCTTTCTGTCTCTCTTTCTCCATCGCAGCACCCGGCCCAGCCATGTTTGGCACAGAGTCTTCACGTAAGTACCACCATCCTCCAGCCTCTTCTGCACCTTAAGCTTGTTGTGTCTGTCTACGTTCATGTTTTGTGGCCTGGTTTGGTCTTTTTTCCTCCTCTTAATTTTTTCCCTTCTCTTTTAGTGTTGTTGCTTTTTTTCCATGGCTCCTTTTGATATGTTTCAAGGCCAGGTGCTGGAGTCAACCATTTTGTCTAGATGGGCAATAATTTGTTATGCAGAATTTTTTTTATTTCACTTTGCACTTTGTCTTTTCCTTTCTGCCGTATATGCCCTTTCTGTAGAGCTGTTTTTTTTTTCCTGAACTGTGTCATTCAGAGATAAATTTGTTTCTTTCTGGTGCGGCTGAGAAGTATAGAGAGCATACCATTGGCCAAATACTGTCGTATTACAGAAATCTTATCTTGCATGTGTAACATGTATGGGTAATGCACTAAAATAATTCCAGTGGCTTGTGATTGCCCTTGATTTTCTCCTAAGCCTGAGAATACTTGCCTGTGTTTAATTACTGATCTAGACTGTGCATGCTGTTTATACCATGCACTGGATCTTTGTTCATATGGCATTGTAGGGAACAGGTTACTTGTGCTTGTAATAAACACTACATAAGAATATACATTCCAGAAAAATAAATGGCCATCTTGTTCTGCTTGAGACGTGCTTTTCAACGTGGGGAGATATCAGTCTTGTTATAATTCAAATGGTTATAGATTTGTCTCCTTAAAATTGATGTGATGTGCCTAAGTGATAACTTCATGCAGCTAAATTTCTCTCTTTTTGTTGGTGCAGTCAAGCCAGATAATTTTGTCAAGAATGTATTCATAACATGCCAGATATTTCATAAAACAATAATAATAAAAAAAAAACTGGCAGGTAATTTCAGTAATACTGTGCTGTTTCTGCTTTAAAGAAAGTCATTAAGCTCCTTAAGGTTTCTATTGCTTGGCTTTGTGACAGGAGTTGGCGTTTTTCTTTGTGACGGGAGTTAGCGTTTTTCTTTGGACTGTTTGTGTTTGTTCTCATAAAGACTGTTTCCACTCCTTTATTAAAACTGGGGCTGTCATCACAGATTGATGCTGCTAGCACTATAGCTACTTAGACTCTAGAAGATAAACCCTTCTTTCCTCTTTACCAGTTATTTCTTTTATCTGACTCCAGAACCACAGAGAGATGTTGCTCTTGCAAACTGCTAAATCTAAATCTAAGTCTATTGTTGGCAAGTTTTTACACACAATTTACTGTTTCTTGAGATGCTTTCCCCTCGTTCCTCTGGCAGCATCTTTATTATCGTACTTTACAGAACCTGCATTGGTCAATTTTATGAACAGTTGTAGTATATTAGTCTTAATTTTCCCATATTCTTTTTCTAATATGTTTAATTTAAAACTTTATATTCTAGTAGCATACGTGTAGTATCTGTGCACATAGTTCTATTCATTATTTCTGCTTTTTTTAACGTGACTTAATTAACTGAACACAGTAATGCTGCGTGTCTCAATCACAGCTGAAGAAAACAATTGACATGCGTTTATTTGATTATTTGATTATTAATTTGACATCGAAACCTAAAGAAAGCTGTATAAGCAAATAACATCACCTTAAAACTTTAAAACCTTGTTTTATTATGTACACTTTGTGGAGCTTATTTTAATAAGCTACAAGAACACCAGAGTGTACCTGTCTCATAGTTACATGTTTAGTGTAAAAACACTTTCACCCCTTGCCTGGCAAAGCACTCAACTGTGCTGTTGCTGTCTTGAAACGACAAACTTTTCAGTTTTTATTGCACCTTTACCAGTTTTTATTTAACCACCTTTGCAAGTCATTCCATCATAGTTTGAGTTTAAAATTATGTATAAATGTCCAACCTGTGGAGTCATATCTGTCATATATATATAATATAATCAGACAGGTGTGCGTGCGTATGTGCATATGTGTACATACAATTTAGTAATGACCGAGATCATTGCCACCCCCATTTCCAATTATAAAGCTGTATATAAATCTCTGGCCTGCCTAGGGTATGGGTTAACCCTAACTCTAACAGGAAACATATATTTGCTATTTAAACTCTGAAAATTTCTAATGTTGGCCTAAAACATACGAATGTTGCTGTAACTTGCTTTGTTTTTTGAAATAACTTTTAAGTAGCTACCATCCACATCTGTTATTTCGCTAGCTTTTTTGTTTACTATTGGAAAAATTGTTTTAATGCTCAGTTTGTTCAGTTAGAGATACTTTGTCCTACCTGATTTTTAATTTGGGAAGTAAAATTGGACAAAGCAGAACTTTTTATGAACCTGTTAAAGAGCAAAAAAATGTTGACAGGAATACATTTATTACTAGGTAAATTACTAAAAATGTGTTTATTAAACATGTAATGAACCATTTTTTTGTATTGGTAAGCTGTATGAACATGCATCTCCAATTTGATAGCTAGAATTAAAATTCTTGTGATTAAAAAGCGATGATCATTTGCTCTTAGTTTGGTTTAAGTAGCTGAGTATATACAGATTAAATTAGTACCATTTGATTAGTTCAATACAATAACAACTCCTTTTCCTGCATTTCACTATTGTGAAAGCTTGACTAGATTGACTGCATGGGAATTGCGGTTAGACTGTTGGATCTGGTAATGGTATAGGTTTATCAGCAATGATGTGGAAGAGTGGAACTGATCATTTTTAAAAGTACTGGGTGAAAGTATTTTAGTGTTGGCTAGAGAGATGGAGTTTTGAATGTTCCAGTCTTATTGTGCTCCACTTCAGCGTTACAGGAGACGGGTCTGTCTCATAAAGGGAGAAGCTAACACTTTAAAACCCAGGCTATCCGATGCTTGATGGAGGTTGGAGAGCTCGTAGGAAAATTTGTGTTTAAGGACTCTGAGGGGTCATTCTTCGTTACTCTTGTTTGTGTTGGAAGCATGCATGAATAAACTTCTGTTGTCAAACTCATTCTAGTCTCTGTGTATGTGTTTGTATTTCTGTGTGTTCTTTTGTCCCTACTTTGGGACCTTGTCAGAGTGATGCAGTTTCATACCTCAATGCTGTCACCTAGTGTTAGGGTAGACACAGCGATTCACACATGGCACACAATGATTGTCAGATGGAGAGAGTAGCTAGGGAACTAGCTAGTCATAGTCACTGGAACGTTTTAGCAGCCATAACGGAATATAATTAATGATATGTTGAGTATGTCTCTGTAGTACACTAGAGCTTTTTAACTTTGGTTTTCTTTTCTGAGAAACTTGGTAATCAGAGTTCTGTAACTTGCCCAGGAGAATTTTATATACATCACTGCATGCAGAGTTGATTATTGCCTGAAATGACCATGTAATACTGCAAAAAAGCCTTGTGGAAAAAGAAATCTTAAATTCTTGCTTTAAAGTAATTGTGGTAATTATTTAGGGTCCTATTTAAAATTCATTTGGGCCATAAATTGCCATTTATTTAGTTGCTTGTTTTACACAAGATAAACAATATATTTTTCCCTAATAGATTCCAAATATATAAAAAAAACTATTTATACCTATCTACACCTATTTACATATTCCATAGTGTAGTGTATGGTCTTGGTGGGGACTGCCTTTGTAAGCTTTTAATGTGTGTTCTATATTTCCACAGTAAGCATGTTCCTGAATACATTGACCCCAAAATTTTACGTCGCTTTGACTGGTACCTCTTCCTTGATTTCAGGACTTATATTGGTAAGTTGCTTCGGATGTTCATGTAAACATGATTTTTGCATTTTCCTTTTAACTACGTAGTTACAAAGGTCTTTCTTGTCTTGGTACCAGTCAATTTCCGCAAGTACATCCAAGCACCAATTTTGTGCCTGTACAAAGGCTGCATTTATGTAAAAAAAAAAAAAAAAAAAATTCAAAGCAGTAAAACTTCCATGATGATCAAACTAAAGATACAAGCTAGGACATGTTGTGTAACGTGTCTTGTATAAAGACATCACAGGGAAAATAAGACCGATTTTGACACTTATATCTACTATATATCAGGAATCTGTTTATAATTACACAAGTAAGGGAAAGACTTTACTCATTTTGCTTACTGTTTGTACTATTATTATTGTGGTGCCTGATATCAGCCATAGGATGGTCCCCACCCCTTTTTGAGTCTTGGTTCCTCTCAAGATTTCTTCCTCTTGCTGTCAGGGAGTTTTTCCTTGTCACTGTCACCCTTGGTTTGCTCACTGGGGGCTTGGACATCTGTAAAGCTGCTTTGAGTCAACAGTTGTAAAAAAGCGCTAGATAAATAAAATGTGGCGTGACTTGACTTTGCAGTCTGACCTGACTTTGCACAATGTTAAATGTACTATGGTCATTCAGTTAATTTCTGAATGTGTACATGGATCATAAATAGGCATATTACAACCAGGAGCCTCTTGCATGTTGAATTGTGGCATTTACATTTTTGTGGTTCCTTTGTCCTACAGATATTTGAATGGTGGTATTTCAGAAAATATGGTACTTCTTTTATTGAGCAAGTGTCTGTGAGTCACCTGCGACCTCTGCTGGGCGGAGTAGACAACAGCGCTCCAAACAACTCCAGTACAAGTAATGGAGATGCAGACTCCAACAGACAAAGTGTGTCCGGTAAGTAAGCAGGTAGTTAATTGCAGTGTGTGACCAACATAGCTCGCAGATTAATTGAAGTTGATGAAATGGTAGTGGAACATGCAGATTTAATTTTTGAGGGTTGGGGAGCAGTTGATCAACTTATCTGAAGACTTTAGCAATATCAAGTACAACGATGGTTATAATAAATCGTTCGTTAAAATAAACCACAAATCGCTTTGTGAAAGCCTTGCGTCATACGTATATTACGTATATTGTGATTTTTCTGTTAGATTGAACCTTTTGGATTTTAGGTCCAAGTTTAAATAACTGTTCCTTTTAGGAATAATAAAAACAACCTTTACTTTCTCATATGGTCTTTATGCTGTTCTTTCCATTCTCCTTAAAAATGGTAAACCACGATTAGGCCCTTATTAGGATCAAAATCATGTGAAAATAAAGAAAAGAAAAAAGCCAAAAAAAAAAAAGAAGACAACAAAAAGGTAAAAATACTTGATGCCACAGTGTATATATAGCAGTCGTTTCAGTCTGAAGCAATTTAACTCTAATGTGCTCAACACTTTTCACTGCACTTTAGGTTTGGAACACTGACACCAGCAATAATCTGGCTAACATTTTGTACAGCACTAGTTTGTCTATAATAATTATGCACTTTGCAAAGCAATATTTATTAATGTTCTTTCTGTATTTTAGATATCTTGTTACATAGTTCATTTGGGCTCTTCCTGTTGAAGCTTTCTAAAAACCAATATTGGGAATGTTACTTTTAAGATTATTAACATTTTAAGATTAAGATTAATACGTATTTTACCACAGATTACAGAAAACATGCCCTTAAATTTTAAATGTAGTGTATTCTGTTAATTACTTAAAGTAGCATTTTTTTTTTTTTAAGTCCTTCTGAATTTATCAAATGTATTTAAAATGCATTCCTCACTTTTAGTAATCTAATGGAATACATTACAAATTACATTTAAGTGCATGTACTCTGTAATCTGTAGTGAAATGCATTTTGAGTTACCTTCCCAACAATGTTTAACATTTTTAGTTTACTCATTGGTATATCGTCGCTGTCTGATGAACATGTATCTCAAGTCCTTTTATTTCCCCAGGAGCACTGAAAAAAGACTATTTCTCAGAATATACAGATGGAAACAAACCCAAAACAATGCAGTTTAGAAATGTTTCACAACAAAACTGAAAGAGGTTGTTTTATTTTAATTTTAATTTCATATTTGGAATAAATTTACATGCAACAAGCAAAATCACATTACTTTTTAAATTAAATAAGCAAACACAGTACGTTTACAGTAAAAAGCTAAAGGGCTCAGTTTAACTCTTACCTTGAATGACACATTGCAGAAGACAAGTTTTTCTCATATTCTCATATTATTGCAGGAGCAGACAGGTCCGTCAAATATTTCTGATGGACATACCTAGCAGCTTATGAACTTGGTAATAAAACAGATTGTAGTTTTCAATTTAATTTTGGTAGGGATAGTCAGATGTATGCCACAATCCACACATGGTAACAACTAAGAATTGCTAAAAGTGGAGATGTGTTTTTCATCATACAGTGACAACTGTATTGCAACAAGCTTCAAATTATAAATACGGGAACCTAAGATAACGGGTACCTAAGTATCCTAAGTACACAATGCCATCATGGGGACTGTCTTACTAAAGCACCTTCATCATTATTACTAAATCATTCATTCCTGCCCTGTTACTATTATGCTATTAATACATATATTAATAGCAAATATCACTCTAATCATCTAAATGAAATGTAGAAGCATCTCTGTGTTGGACTGAACTATAATGAAGATGTTTAATGTGATGTTTTCACATATGTTGTGCTAGTTTTGAGCCTGAAGTTTGAAGTCTTGAGTTTTTTTTTTTTGTTTGTTTGTTTGTTTTTATTATTTTGTTAATTGTTCTGATCTGTCTCCATCTCTCTAGAATGTAAAGTGTGGAGAAATCCACTAAATTTGTTTCGAGGAGCAGAATATAACAGGTGAGCACTCCCTGTCTACTTACATAACTTTCTCTTACAAGTAGAAAACAAGTCTTTCTGACTATAAGACTTTCTTCCCTGTTTTGCTTACTAAAGCACTCACACAAGTGGACGCACTGGACTGCACAGTCTGTCGTTCTGAGTGTGTCTAATGCAAAATTATTTTTCTCAATACTTAGCTTAGAAAAACAGCCCAGCAAAGTTGCAGCCGCACATTTTTTGAGACCAGGAGAAAGTATTTTGGCCTGGAGCCTGGCATGTTTCCAAATGTGATGCAAAAGGAAATGAAGCGAAGCAGACCAATAAATGCTAAATAAATTACAGTGAAAATACCAAAACTATAGTCTCGGCTGACTGAATTGTTTATGGTTTCTGGTTGAATCTAAGCACAATACATTTCTATACATTTTACAACCTAGCCAGCTTTATTTGAGATGTGTCCTGACAGGGGTGGAAATTGCTTTAATGTAGGCATATGAGGAAGTTCTTTGGAATCATTTGCCAGTTTTTATGTGGTCTGTTTCTTGCTGGTTACTGCTTGGCTGCACTGAATGGTGGCTTTTGCCCATCAAACCACCATGGCATCTATATCCTTCACTTTTTTGTTTTGTTGTACCATTCTTTGTAAACACTAGAGACTGTAATGCATGAAAGTCCTAAGTGGGCACCAGTTTCTAAGTACATCATTGTGAGGAACCAACAGCTATACTGCAATTTAGAGTTGCTCATTCATATCTAATGCTTGGCCCAACAGCTACTAAATCTGTGGCCCATGTCTGTATGGTTTATACACTGAGTTAAAGCTCTGGAACTAAGTACAGCTTTAAAAATGGCCCATCTTTTTATTATATTATGCTAAGTTATCTCCTCAGGTGGAGATAGACTGAGTGCTTGCATTCTTGCTTGCATTTTTGTATGTTTCACCCACAAATCTCCCATACAGCATTAATGAAAATTAAACTGAATCCCAGACCAAAGAATCTTTCATTTTGGCATTTTTAAATGATGGATAATGGTCATAAAATGTGGGTCCTCTGAGATGTGACGATATTAGTTACACAAACCAAACTACTTCTTTTACAAAGTGGGGAAAATGGGAGGAAATGACCAGTTTGTAATTTGAGTATGATGGTTTCTAACAGTAAGGTATGATACTGTAATACAGTTACCAATCATAAAAATTAATAAACGTTTATCGGAATATCCTGAGAGTTTGAACAAAGAAAAACTAACACAAGTAAAAAAAAACAAAAAAAAACTAGAAAACAAAAACTAAACTTGTATATGATAAATAAATAAATGAATAATCTGTTTAAAAACTATCTATAATAACCCTGACTGGCAGATCGTTAGCGTTGCTTCTTCGGTTTTCCCTGGAATTATGGACGATGTATATACTACAAATTGCTCTTTCAGTAATATGTGAGTGTGTTAAAATGGATGTTGCTGAATGTTGGTGGTTTGTATTCAAACTGTTTGTTTTGTAAATCTACAAGATTTTTTTCTGATTTCATCCTCTATAGTTATAGAATGGATATTTTATTTTTTTATTTCACTCATAAAATGTTATTAACCTTTTATGTTTTGAAGATGAACGAGGCAAAAGAGTAGAAGGAAATGTATTTATTTCTGTGCTGTATCCTTTTAAAATCATTGTTTTGTGTTCATTTTTGTGTCCAGTCACCCCATCTTGTATCTTTTTGGTAATCCAAATGAAACAAAAACCTTGTCATCTCCTGCTAAAGAATGTTGTGGAATGTGATTCTGCTTACCTTTTTGTTTAACTTGTGGCTGAGCGTAGTTACTTACTACTTGTATAAAATAATCCTAAAGATTATATAATGATCTTAATCACAACACATTCCTGACTGATGGAGTTTTAATTAACTCTAAATGAAGTAGACACGGGTTACAGCTCTGTATCTCATTCCTCCCTTGTAAAGGAGTCCACAGTCATTCCTTAATTATCCCTTTAAAGGGTAATTGTGTCTAACTGTTGCTGTTCCTGTTATTACAGATACACGTGGGTTACTGGTAGAGAGCCTCTCACATACTATGACATGAATCTTTCAGCACAGGACCATCAGACCTTCTTTACCTGCGACTCCGACCACATCCGCCCTGCTGATGCTAGTAAGAAACAAACAAACCAAAAAAAAAATAAAACAAACATTGAACAACAAACATTAAACATGAATACCTGCAGGACATTTTGCCATGAAAGATGCATCTAAAAAGTGATTATAAGCCTTTACTTAGAACCTTATTCTCCCTTGCAGGCCTGAAGCATCTTTCCTGGGCTAATATTTACATGCTTTGGAAAACATTCTTCATTGTACTGAAATTGTGCTTGTAGCTCAATTTTCTAAAATCTACAATGTTAAGTGTCTGTTGTTACTCGACTGTGACAATTCCATTTTTAATATTTACTTCCCCAAATTGGGTTAAATGCAATGCAGTGCAATGAGGCTGTAGAAGCTAAATTCAAGCCATGGCAGGGTAAAACTGATAAAACAGTTAAAACATACTGTAAAGTGCTAGAGCTTTTGAAAACTGATATATTTTTAAAAAAAAGGTAAAATATTTGCTGAAAATACGCACGCATGCAAAAAACGTTTTAAATAACTGCTGCATTTGTGCAACCATTTTACAGCACAGAAAAATTGTGATGGCACATTAGCATTAAGCCACAATGAAATGGCATTAAGCAAAAACATTTTCAGATATGCTACATTTGAAGTTGCTCTCTATAGAAGTGTGTCATGGAACAAACTAAAATCAGTGTTTTTGGAGATATTTTGGTTGTGTTATGGCTTAATGTTAATGTGATGATAGCATGCCAGGCTGTGATATTTTCACAAATGCAGCGTTTTCTGTTGTGTTGTGATCTGTTTTTAAAATGCTTTTTAAGGGTTTATCTCTCAAAAGAAATCTGTTTGATTTGAGTTTCATCACCATTTATAATAGATTTTGGTGTGATTTGATTTTGATTTTGATTCAGAATTGTAATCAATTCTGATGATGCTAGTTGTTGAAGAGCTAATGTTAACCATAACATCTCGATGTACTTCTTATCCCATTCCTCTGACACAGAGGCCTGGTTACCGCTGCCCTTAAACTGCTATTTCAATGAACAGGTTAATATGCTGGTTAATAACAACAAAAAAAAGAAGAAGAAGAAAACATGAACTACTTAATATTTTGGTGCCAAGATTTGCATGTGCACAATTTACATTTATTTTACATGTTTATGATCTTATTGAAAATGGTTAAGAACAAATAAAAAAAAAAAAATTCAGGTTGCTAAAATGTTTACTTTTAGTTTCCGTGCTCTCAAGTTTATACTTGTATACATGCTAAATATGAAATTTATAATGAACATCAGTAATGACACTCTCATTTGCATATGCTTATTTTATGATTAGATTTGACCCTACTGAACTTTATTTAATAAGTATTACTGTCACAGTTATTGCTTTCTTTTCTTATACTTCCCAGTGTTGACAAGCTGGCTGATTATGTTCCTACTTTAGCTTTTAAAATCACTTCCTGGCTGGCAACTTAAAAATCAGATCCTGGGGAAAATCATATTTACTCAATTTTCACTTTACTCTAAATGTAGTCAGTCAGCAAAGATGTTTTGTTTCCAGGTTTTGCATACTTAGCTTTGCATTGGAGATGCAAAGCTAATGTAAGAAAATTAAGCTTATTCTACCATTGTGCAAACTGAGTGCCAAAATCATCACATACTTGCTTTAAACCATGCTGAGCTGTGAGTAGAAACATATGTAAATGTACTTTTGGGCTTCAATATTGTTTTAGGCAGTTTCTGGTTTAACCCCATCCCATACTTAGAAATGTTCCATGTGATAGGCCCATATTGTCCTAAAGATATGCTGCTGTGTTGTGTTACATTGAAGTTCAGTCCTTTGGCACACCAAAAATCGGGGGACTGAACACAAAAAGTGTTTCATTCGTTTGGTTTTTACTCCAACAGCAAGTCTAAATGGCTCAAATTGTCAAAAATTAGTACCAAAGCCTGTTCCTTTGTCAGATATTCTTGTTACTTGTGACTTTGTAAAATAACTTTTATTTTTCACTGTCTTCATGTGCTTGTTAGAAAAATGTCTGTAGACACATAGTATGGTGCATAGGATTAGCTTCATGTGTAGAACTGCCCCTCTTTATAGTACGTGTTTTTTTATTTTTTATTTTATTTTCATGCTTTTACATATAAAAGGCTGATGTTGAAGAATATGAGGATGTTGAAAACGGTCCTTTTGTGTGTGTATTATTAGTAATGCAGAAGGCCTGGAGAGAGAGAAACCCACAGGCGAGAATATCTGCTGCACATGAAGCTCTGGAGCTTGAGGAGTGAGAGTCTCACTGTTTTATATTACATCCATCAGGGTTTCATATTCTATACACCTGCCATCTTCACATCCATTGTTTTGTTTTCTTCTTCTGTGTTTTTCGCAGTCGGCCCATTGTTATTCTGTATTTTATGATTTTTCAGATTATTGCTGTTTTATATTGTTTAGCCATTTTCTCCAATTCAGATATTATAAACCACTGTCTCTGTAGTTTTTGTGATGTGAAAGTGTAAACTAGTTTATCTGTTTCCGAGACATGGCCTGAGCCTAGTCTTGGACTGAATTGCAGCGTCAGTGAATCACCATCACAAAATCTTAAGCGTAGACTAAATTACTTCTTGGAAGCTCGCCCATAAAGTGTTATTTTTAATACAAATGATTGAACAGTAGCTAAACTGCACAGTTTACATGGTCTTGTAAAGACTGCATTTTAATGAAAATTAACACGCCTTAATAATTTCTGCAAGTCAAAATGTCAGTAAACAGTAATTGTTTAAAAACAAACAAAAAAAGACATTTAAAATACAATTTTTCTTCAGTTAGCTTGTGTGCTGTAGTTGTGAACATGAATAACTAATGCATACCTCTTGCATGAAACTTTGTACATTCGCTGGCTTCAAGAGCCATGGTATTCATATGGCTAAATGAACTGTATTGTGACAGCAGTTCTAAAGCTGAATTAGACACTATTCTTGATCCTTTTTGCTTGTCAATCTAGGATTGTCTTTCAGGATTAATAAAATTAGTAAATAATCAACAGTGGATT
>JAOYMR010000026.1:16007932-16020958 GCA_025802075.1 Tenebrosternarchus preto
CACCCCCACAAATCTTGCCCGCCCCCTTCTGTGTCTCGGGGCCTTCGCCCCCTCCGCGCCTCTCGGGCGGCCCGGCGCCCCCCCCCGCCCCCCCTAAGAGTGGAGACTTAAAAACATTCAGAACACGTGGGGAGACGAGTGTTCCTGATGACAAAAACGTCTGAAAAAGCAAAGCAGTTTTTTTTTCTCAACAGTCGTATTTCTTATTACTAACGTTCTATATTTCATTCATGACAAAAGAGCAAAATTAGTTACAGTACTAAGCTGAGAAACTCCTCTAGAGAAATCAAGGCTATTTAACTTGGAGGATAACTGAGTATATAGATATTACTTTGATTACTATCAAAAATATAATATTCAAGGTAAAGTCTTGCACACACTACTTTATTTGGCCTAAAAAAATCCAACTGCCTTTCAGAATGAGAAATTAGCAGCCTTAATGAAAAAGACAAAATTAGTTTATGTGGCAGTGCTGCTTTGCTACCAGTAAACCACATTAATTGCTTACAAACTCATCAACTGTAGGCTCAGGTCCAAGTAAGACATAGAAACTACTTTTCCCACAATTCCAAGGCTGTAAACAGAGAAACAACAGAGCCTGCTTTGTTTCTGTATTATTCACATTTAGCAGTCTAGTGGATGTAAACTACCAACATCAAGTTATTGTAACCATACAGGAAGCCTTCATGATTTGTTGCTTTTTTTGTATCATAGTTTCTTGATCTTGTTACAGTTTCTTTATATATTTATACTGAGAAGTACTGGAGACTAAGATGTTCTATTTACATGCAAGTTATCAGATGCACCAACTGCATCAACTGCTTTCTACAGACTGCACCTATTTTGCATTAGAATCAGACCAAAGAATTCTTCATTTATTGATGAAGACCAACGAGAATAGTACATGTGTAGATAATGAGAAACAAAAATAACAACCGTTCAATAACAAACACGTATCACTTGCTAATGATTCATGTGTCTAAGCATGGGATGTCTTCGTTACAGTTTATTACCGTCCTGTATAATTATTAGCATATAGTTTACATTAGTATGTAAACATCCCTGTCTGTGTTTCTTCTAGCTTTTGCCCATGGGCTACAGTTTGTTGTCAATAATCAGTTCAGCTGTGAGGCTCTGTTTGACCATTGAAAAGGAGCTGTGTAGTGTAGTGTTTGTATACTGAACCAGGCTATACAGGTTTTAGTCCACTGCTCTTATCGAAACTACAAGGGATGTTATAGAGAAAGCTATATTCCCACATGAGGACCAGATAGAATGTTCAGAGACGATAAAACCAACTAAAAGTACCTCACCCTCCACGGGTCCTGTCCTCTGCTTTTGTTAGGACGTCCAAACACGGTTCTCTAGGAGGTCCTTTGCCATGGTGCGCTCACATGGTGCACGACTTGTCCAGCGGGTCCTGGGGTGGGGGAGCCGGAGGCTGTGCCGAGCCCAGCTTTGGCAGTGCCACGGTGGGCTTGGGCCGCAGGGCGGGGGGCTTGAGCTGCACGCCCATGCGCGGAGCCACCACCGGCTTGAAGGTGCTCAGGGTGTCGCCGGAGGAACTGGCGCTGCGGCGCATGGAGGGCTCGGCGCCGGCGGGCAGGGCCGGACGCAGCAGGAGGCCCGGCAGGTGACCCAGCGCCTCGCCGGAGCCGGCCGGAGCAGGAGAACTCTTCATCTGCTCCAGGGTGTCCAGCACCACGTCAGGAGCATGCTTGGCCGAGCTCTGCCTCTCCAGCTCACGTAATTCGTTCAGAGCAGTGTTCATCGTCTCCTCTATGTCCTGGCAGGGGACAGAAGGGCAAGGAGAGAGGGAGAGGGGAGAAAACAGGGGGAGGGAGAAGAAGAGGAACCTTTAAAGTCACACCAACAAAGTCACACTGTACCAATTTATGGTAACCGCACTATAATCACTTCACTTTATTCTCCCAACAACCATGATGTGAGGTCAAAAAAACGGATCGTAAAGATCCATTCCCAGGTGACAGCAAGGTAATGGAGTCAGTGAGTGTCCCCTCAATGAACTCTGGTGTTGTCATTAGTGTTCCACAGAAGCCTTCCCTGAAGCCCACAACATTCATCAGTTCCATCTCTCCCTCATTACTGATGTGCTAATCTGAGCCCACCAAGGACCCCAGCTCATTATGCAGTATTTCCTCGCCAGACTGCAGACCCCATACTGAACATCACACAGCATCAGTTCAAACTAATGGAACATACACAGAAAACTTTGTGGTTCTGCTGTAGCACAGAGCCCAGCAGAAGCTCCCATGCCAATCCATGAAAGATATGGAAAGCAGAGACTATTTGCCAGATGCTTTGGGAGTTGATAAAAGAGCACATAAAAAGAAACGCATTTCAACACAGAAAAACATCAAGGAATTAACCTGATGTGACCCTGATGTGAGCAGTCACTGCACATGAGCTGGGACCTTGGGTGCATTTGAGTATTTTGGAGCTGATCGTCATCACTAAAGGGAGGTAGACACTCACTACGTTACAGGGCAAGGCCTGGTTTGAGAGGCATCCTGACCGCCTCCCAATTACCTGTGCGATGCTCTCTGGATCCAGGCCCTTGGCATGAGCTTCAGAGAAGCCCAGGTACTGGCCCGAGGACGTGGACCGCCGGATGGGCGGGCTCTCCAGCTTCTTGAGGGACTCGTGACGGCTGATGTTGGTCAGGCTGCCGTGTCCCGCACGCCGCCTCCTATCAGGGCTGTCGACTGGGACGGGACCCCGACTACGTAAGAGCTCTCTCGGGCTGTAGTGACCCAGCACGGGCGAGCCCAGCTCTGCCGCCCTGTGGTTGCCGTGGCTCTGCGAGGGATGCACTATGCAGTGTGCATCGGCGGGGCGTGCCGGGGGCCTCCGGCTGGGGGGGTCGCTCCTCTTCTTGTGTCGGCTATGGGACGGAGGAAGGTCGCGTGAGTATCGCTGTGGGAAATGCGCTCAGCTGAACGTTTCACATTCACTGTACACTCAGAAGACACTCTGAAACAAGATCTGCAGTCAATGATGGCTGGTCTGCTGCAGTGATATGTTTCTGAGTTTTAACAATCTGGAGGTACATCACCATATGGACATAACATCATATTTATGCACCTTTGTTGTATTTTTGTTTAAATATTTAGTATTGAAAGTATTTTCAAAATGTACTATGACATTATTATATTAGCATAGTTTAGAACAATGTGGTTATATTCTGAACTAAAATTTCCTAACAACATACGAATGAGTTACCTGATTGTCTCCACTCAAATGATTGTCTCCACTCAAATGCTGACAGTAATGTTGTAAAGTACAGTCAGCTAAAATGCCACGTAGTTGTTCTAAAATATGGTTAATTATATCAATCCATATGGTTAATTATATGCGTTGATGTGCTGTCGTTACTGCTTCATTTGATTCTTAACGATCTTCTGTTAATTGTCAGATAATGGGAAGTGTTTGCATCTTCAGAATCATTATGACGTTCCATTGATTGAGAGCAATCTGTTAAATGTGAGGCATCTTCACACAATTTTTTTCTGTATCAAGAAAAATATAGCTGATAGAAGACTGCTGTCAGGAAGTCAGCAGGCACCATCTGCATGAATCAGCAGGCTGATTCAGAAACACTGCACCACTGGATCCTGGTGCAGAGCAGCGTAACGGAGTGGAGTGACGAGAATGACCAGCTTCAGTGTGTTTGGAATAAACGGCCAAACACACCAATCCTTGATCCAGGGCAAGAATGTGCAAATGCACTTTCTGACCAGCAGAGTGTGCTATACACCACACCAAAGCACACTCTCATGTTGAAATATGCAAGTAGGATAAACCAGCAGAAGTCATAATAGCTAATGTAGAGAAAGTGTGGATTCTGGAGTGACCCAAATTAAATTCCCCTTCACTAGTGCAACCAGTCTTAACGTAAGATGTGTAAAGTCTCTAACATGTTTGACAAGCTCACTAATCATAAAACTATGAATACATGCCATTACTGAATTGCTGTGCCGAACTTAAACAAAAACCCTTCTTTTTTTAAATGCTATGTTGAAATCGCCAAGCTTTTGCTGAAATGAAATGAAACTGCAGAATTTTGAGTCCAACGATGATGCTCTCGTCTACCAGATATAGCTACGGACGAGAGTATTTGGCACCAGAGAACTACACTTTATGATTTGATCACTATAATCTCATTCTGTTTACTGCACTGTACTGAATTAGACAGGAAGTTCTCCTTCTCCTAAAGGAAGCGTGTTCTTAACTGCTCTCATGGAGAGAGGAGAATGTCTAAATAAAGACAAATGCAATGAATGATTCAGTCACAGAGGGGACAGACGAGGGAGAGGAAGGCAGACTGCACCGCCGAGGACGAGATGAAGACCCATGTGTCAGTTAAGTGGGTCCAGTGCACTAAAAGATCAAACGCTGACATGATAACAAGTGCTTAAATGCAGCCCATGTAAATAAACTGTTAAATGGTAAATCAGTGGAATGCTTTTATATCCATATGAAACCAATATAGATGGGAAGAACCACATACTGAATGGTAGTCTTAAGCTACCATACAAGATTTCAAAGTATGACCAGGGGGCAAACCAGGACAGCACTTTCATTAGTATGGTGGATATTAGATGCTTGGAGTTATATTTTGGTTTTTTGGGTTGTTTTTTTTTATTGTGCATTGGAATTAATAAGTCATACAGAGTTGCACTGCATAGTGTGTTACTGCGGAAAAGGTACGTTGTCTCACCTGCTGATGTAAGAGTCTGGAAGCCTGTCAGTTGGGGAGCCTCTATCTCTGCTGGAGCCCATCTCCTCTGCTCCGTGGCCACTGCTAGTCTCACTGTCAGCCTTCTGGCTCAGAGTGTCGGAGAAGGTATCGTCCCTGAGACACCAACCACATCAGGACAACGTAAACCTCACCAGTCACACTGTAGCGAACATTACAACATTAAACCCACGGTGAAGCCCTGCTGGTTACATACTGCACAGCTTCAGAAGACACAGACAGCTGACCTAAACAGCGTGGCTCGTCTAGTTTCAGAGCCTTAGCTTTAAACGATTCATTTTAAAACCACAGTAAATAAAATATCTCGCACTGTTACTGACGGTCAATAAGTGAAAGGACAATTCTCCATCCAAAAGGACTTCATGCAGATGGTGTGTGTGCATGAACGCTGAGTGAAACAACAGCTGCCTGCACGTCGACGAGAGGAGTCTTGTCTTAAAGAATCGCGTGTTATCTGTGTACAGTGTCATTAGTACACTAAATCCGCAGTGGTATGGTGAGAGATGAATGGCTTGCACTGGAGATGCACAGTCCAGGCTCTGGGCTGAAGGAGGATATCCTGCCTGTGTGGGAGCCACTGCTCAGGCTTCCTCTCCCTCTAAATGTGTCTCTGCAGGGCAGGGTGCCCAAAAATGGCCGTCTCTGCCCTTTCCCCTCACTCCTGCTGGCCTGTGAATACCCTCAAACCTAGCTCACGCCAGCAAAAAACCACAGCATAAATTACACACACACGCACCCGCACACACACACACACACACACACACGATGTCTTTACTCTGACATCACTCAGACCTGTGCCTGATCCATTAGATTTGCTGTTAGCAAGTAACCTAATTCAGTTGTGCTGCACAGGTTTCCTGGGCAGCAGTTGTCATGGCTGTGGTATTTTGCTTAAGGAAGAGCTCACAGTGGACTGAACAGCAGTGATGTAATGAAAGATCATTCTCACTGCTGCCAAAATGAGCGAATCAGGGGAGGGCAGCCAGCAGAAGTCTGTGCTCTGAGTTAATCCCATGGCCTAGTGTTACTGACAGGCTAAGCTCATGAACTACGGTCCTGTTTCTCTTAAAACCTGACAAGCTTAAAATATCAGAGATATATGAATGACTGTCAGATGAAATTCACCAGTATAATGTTGTACTGACCAACCAAGTCTCAGTTTTGCCCCATACATTAAAAAAATGGAATTGATGGATGTATAGAGGACTTTATCTAATCATTCTGTATCATCATGTAGTTAACAGTACCACTTAAATCCACAAAAAGAATGTAATAGTGGGAAATTTCCCAAACCAATTCCCAAACTGGTCAAAGAAAGAAGCAGGTAAGTCATGGAGTGCAGAGGTTCTGAATATTAAAATTAAATATGACTATGTTGGCTAAGCCTACAAAAAGTGGATATCATTAGTGGACTGTGTCAGAGCTCTCTCTGGAAGTGTTACTGCTATGACGAATACCTAACGGAAAACCTGACACTAAACACTTGTGTCTAACAAAATCGCAAAAAGATGACAAACTTCTCCAGTGTCGGGTCACGGCAAAAATTGGGAATTTGTTCTTGAGAATTTGCTGACATTTCGAAACGGATGTGAAGGAGGTCAGCAGGGAAAGCAGAGAACACGTATCGAGCTGAGGCTCGGGCGCTGCGGAGAGAAGCCTACTCACACATCCTGCACCACGATGTACTGGTGCGGCACGAGGCCGTCGATGCCGTTGTGTCGACCCTCCCACCAGTCGTCGGACGCCCGCTGGTAGAGCAGCAGAGACGCCCCCTTCTTGAAGGAGAGCTCGCGCGCAGAGCGTCCCACGTAGTCGAACTTGGCTATCGCTTCGATAGGTTCGCCTTCTGCTCAGGAGACATACACACACACACACACACACAGGCAACAACAGGAGACAGGATTATGTTATTCTGACCAAAAAAAACCCCAAAACAAAACCGGAAGCCGAAGCTCAGAAGTACGTAACCTCAACCTCTTTTATCCTGGAAAGAATCGAGCAGATTTCGGTGGTTGTGACCAAGCAGACTGCATGAAGACCATAACCAGCGCTGCAGATCATATTTATACAATCCACACGGAATGAATCCATGGAATGAATCCACGTGGAATTAATCCATGGAATTAATCCATGGAATGAGTCCGTGTGGTTCAGAATGGCCCAGAATGCAGGCGTTTGGTGAGTGTGCAACAATGTTCCTTTAGTAGTACGTATTTGACTGCTTTGATATCACCTCAGTTCCGACCTCCGCTACCGGGACCCTCGTTACAGGAGGACTGGACATCGTCCTTCTGTCAGAGCGCTTCCATGCATTTAAAACACCCTCAAGCCTGGCAACACTGGCTGCTCCCGTCCCAACGCTATAGCAACGCTTGAGGCCCCGCTCAAACGGACAGGAAGACGGTGGCCTATCAGACCACAAAGCACAGCTTATATGAGCCTTATAATGGCTTACTCTTCTAATAACTGAAACATTTGAACAAAACGCTGAGCGTAACCACTAAAAACACACCTTGGAAGGGACAAAAAGGTGAACTACACTTTTAAACAGCCACCATGAAAAGCACCCTGGCTTAGCTGTGTAGCAAAGAGGTAGTGCAAGCAGTAAGGCGGTGAGGGAATAGCAGGGATAAAAATAACTACCGCTCCTTTATCTCTCCCTCTCTCTCTCTTTAAAAGTTTTTTTTGCCAATTCCCACCCCTCAGGTAATTTTTCCCATCACATGACAGCTGCCTACAGGGAGGCCTGTCACGTGCTTGCTCTGAAGAACGTGCAGCCGAACACTGCCTTAGACACAGACTCGCATGTGATGAGAAGCAGTCTGAACATTTTTCTGAAGAGAATTTTTCTGAAACAGCACTGTCCTTTTAATCTACTCAGAATGCATAATTTAAACACGCAGAAAAAGGCAGAGCAGGCTTCCTCCCTGACAGTTTATCTTTGATCTAGTTTGTAACATTACAGCAGAGCACAAGATAATGAGCTTATTATATTTAACAAAATGCTGGCTATTTCAATGTAATAGTAATCAAAATTGCAAACACTAAAATTAACACTCTAATAACCACATAATCATTTTAACTGAACAAAACTGAAACAAAACTACTTGAACAAAACATGACTTGATTCAGTAGTATCTGCCAACCAAGGTTAACATGAAGCCCTTGGACCTCCAAACACAGAACATGGTCATACTGGCTTCCTGGAGACCTGGAGGAGAACCAGTGACCAATGGTGTGCAAGGAAAGACACAGATCTGGGCATTCCCAGTACTCAGTACTCCATACACACCATCCACCGCCCACATTCACTGTACTAAGGCCTTCAGGTGCAGTTCGAACAGTGACTGATAGTCAAACTCATGGTTGTCTAACAGAAGTTGCATGACATACTCCCTCAATGTAAATAAAACACAGTATAATTGCTTATAATAAGGTATTATATATTGGTACAAATAAGGTGATTATGTAGCAGATGAACAGTGTGAATACAACTCCATGGAGGTCTTTCATCTCCGTAAAAAACCACCAGGTACAAAAGTCCAGGAATGGCCAACCCACCCAAGATCAAACCTTGAGATAAAACTGTCCAACACCATAAATGTAAAGCTTGTTGAAGGCCCACAGCCAAAACCACAGCTTCACAACTGCTCCACTCCCATATTTGTCCTTCACCTCCATCTCTCATACATGCATCCTCTCCACTCAGAGGCCACCATCCTCTCCCAGCTATATATTGCTCTCCAAAGGCCTTATTTGCTCTCAGCTTCACCCATGTTTCCCAGTGTGCATGTCTGCACTGCAGGGGGTCGTGTAACCTAAAATGGATTTCCAACCCCTGCTAGACCAGCAGGATACATAGTGCCTAGCAACAGACAGAGTGAGTATATATACGGTGACAGGCTTGCTTTAGACATATGGGATGACAATGCATACACAGCATGAGTAGCCCCGCCCCTGGCCTTCTGACCCAACCCCTCTCCACCACCTGGCCTGCTAATAGGAGCCATACAGTGGTTCTGAAAAGCACTTCCAGGAACTGGTTTCCAGCCAACTGTAACTGCCCAGTGGGGGTGTCTGCCAAAGTGGCTGTAGAATTCCTGAGATATTCTCCTGAGACAGGTGATTAGTTGCCAGTTAACACCAGTAATCTGACCCAAGTGTCTTATTATGAAAGACAGACAAAACACAGGGTTAGCAGTGTGGGCATAATTGGACAAGAACCCAAGTCCGCTGAATCAACCATGAATGTCCCACTGAGAGTCAGTGCTGGGAAGAACCTCCTCCTCCTGAACATCCCACCAGGGCAAAAATATTTGGAACAAACCATGGCAATTAAGATTTTTAGACTTGTGGAGATTTATAATGAGCTGTGAATTACATCCAGCATTTGCGATAGCTGATAGAACAAATTTCCAGCTGTGAATAGTGTGAATGTAGAAATGTTGAATAAGGTGCTGATGATGACGGATGGATGTAAGAGAGTGGCATGTTTAGTACGTCATCAAGGGCAAATAAGGTTTTGGATTCCGTTTCAGTTGCCATGGGAATGGGATTTGTCTTTCTGGAGAAGCATTGATTGGACAGATGATAACGGTGGTGCCTTGGGAATGGACACTGGCACCTGACATGGATAAAGTTCAATGAGAGCAAAAGCGAACTTCCTTTAACTCCATCAACAATGGGCCTACCGTCATGGTAGAAAATATGACTCCAGCTTCTTCCATTTCGAAGCAAAGGTGAAATACATTAACTCTTTATTTGCAAAGACATTAATGAACTTTGCTAAATTCCATTCAGAAAGTTTATTAAACTCATTGTAAAGTTAGTTAAAATAATGTTCACACATTCCTAAAAAAAAAAAAAAAAAAAAACTCATGGTCTGTTTGTGAAGCTGAAACAAAACTTATTTTAAAAAAAATAATCATTTCCTCCTGCAGAACTTCCTCCTGTTCCTCCTGCTCCCACAAATGAGGAGATGAGCCAGTTTTCAGAAGGACTGCATGCAGCTCACTGTTCAGACACCCTTTTCCTCTTGGCTCCTTTGAAGGGTTACAAGGAAGAGGCGGCTGAACATTCATTCCTTCACATAGTCTCGACTTCCGTCCCACTTCCTACTGTAGCACACCCCAGCCAGGACGTGTTTGTATGCAGCACCTTGTTTCTGGGCCTCTTGGAAGTTCTAGCATTTCTTAGATTATTTTTTGTATTTCTTCTCTTCTTCTTTCTTGCTAGACACAAAGACTGAGCTGTGTACAGAACAGTAATCAGCAAGATTCCATTTAAATGAGGCAATAATAAACAAACTCTCTGAGGGCTTCTGGTGTACACCACAGAACTATTGATAGACAGGGGAAAAAAAGAGAACAATCACTGGCATACATTCGGCTTTAGGGGACACCCGGGAAAGCTCCCTTCTGTTTTTAGAGACCCATGTTTCTCTCCTCCCAGAGGATTAGAATATGAAAGGATAACCAAGTTCCCTAGGCCGTCTCCTAGGTCGTTTTATAAAGAGCATCGAAGAGCAGGACTGTCATGGACAGAGGGAAATCCACACCCTTTCAATACCCTTTGTGAATGAACTCGACCAACTCACCAAAGGTTAGGAAGATGGCTCGCAACTCAAAGCAGAACCCAAAACTTTTCCTCAGGTTCAAAACAGATATTTTTGTCAAATCCCAGCACAGAAGCCAGGCATCAGCATGAACCCAGCTATGTGGGTCAGTGCGATTACATTCTTGAACGCTTAACAGTTTCACAAGAGGAGAGCTACCAAGTGAGCTTTCAAAGTGATTGCAATAGTGCAACTCACGGAATCTTAATTTGGATTTTTTTGGAGACTTTTGTCTCTTGAAAAAGAGCATAATTCTTGTGGAAGACCTCTGTAACTTACCGTCCTCACTGGTGTGGGTCTCAGCCCCTCCATCCTGGTCCACCTCTTCCAAAACACCATGCTCGCTGAAGGGACTCTCACTGCACAGGAAACACCAGTGCACAGGGTTAAGGTTCACTGCACTATGGAGACCCCTCACACAGGATGGCAGAAAACATCAGTTCCATGATAAACCTCGCCCTCCTTCTGCAGTTATAAGGTTAATTGATGGCTCATACTATCCAACTAGGTGCAATGACTATGATTAAAGATGCCTTATGGTGGCATGAAGGGTATCAAAACTCTAACTGGTTATTTGTTTAGCATCTTTTGAAAATGTGTTCTGACTGATGTAAATGCATCATTTTTGAAGCATGAGAATGTAGCTTGAGGAAGCCCATCATTAGTATTCTGGGCATTTTTACCAGGATGCCAAGGGGTGATTGGGATGCTCTCTGCAATGCCATTTGGGCACAGACATTGGCATTAATGCCACTTACATCCAGTGGATTACCAGTGATACACAGTTGACCAATTTCCAACTAAACAATGTCACCTGCACCCTATGCCATTATGCAAATGATGACAAATCAGTGCACCTTATGTGCATATGAGTGTGAGCGACTGTGTGTGTGTGTGTGTGTGTGTGTGTATGTGTGTGTGTGTGTAAGAGCTAGACATCTCAAGGACAGATGGGAGTAGGTGATTTGCTTCAGGTGAAAGACAAAGCTCTGCTGAGAACAGAGGTGGTGTGTTTTCATAAGATGACAGAATAATGTGTATCTCTCTCTTTCATTGACACACCCACACACACATACTCAATCTCTCTCTCTCTCTCTCTCCCTCACACACACAGACACACACATACAAACACACACACAGACACACACACAGACACGTGTGCTCATGAACAGCTGTAAGAGCTGGCAGAAGACTTTATTCCATTCCCGTTCTTTCTGCATAAGCGCCACAGAGAGGAATTACCATCTCTTTGTTGGCAAGCTTACCTTAACTTAATGACTATAATTTTCATGATGGTTTCAGTGTGTCTCACCTAGTGGAGGCAGACATCTGAACCACTCACAATAAAAGCATCCTGTCCCGTCAAAAGCTCTTACTATAGACACCTCATCATTTCCTCTAATTACCCTCACTGATTCCAGAACCAGCCCAGGCCCTACTGGGCCCCAAGCACTCCAAACACACTCACACACTCCCCCCCCCCACCCATATATTTCTTAGTCTCACACACTCACACATAGCACTTTGGCCCTGAACCTACTACAAAACTCCCACAGCATTGAGAAATACTTGAACATCTGCTGAGTGACTAACAGCTGACCTTAGGGTGTTCCACATCCCAGTGAAATTACTGTCCAACACATGAAGGGGCTGCTGATCAGTCTACAGTTGAGCACAGGTCAGTTTGCTTTATCAGCAGCAACTGCACACTCCATTCCGCTTGGTTAATCTTGGATCCACGTCCTTCGGACAGCTTACAGCAAAGCCACAAAATGACTGAGAAACTGCACTCAAGGTCAGACAGACCCTGTATTCTTCTAGGCCCAGCCCACGTCCTTAACCAGCCAACCAAAGCCCAAGTCCCGCCCTCTGGCAGCTCTGTGCTCCAATCTCCTCTCTCCCTCTTCCCAGTGGGACCATTCAACGTGCACCAGCCCCTAAGCCTCACCAGTAGTCTCCTCCAGCCATGCACTTCTCATAAACGGGGCCGTCTAGCTCCTTGGCGTCGGGGAAGATGGTCTCGTGGTGGATGATGATGGTCTTGATGACCTCGTTGACGTGGGCCTGGCAGGTCACCTGGTCCTGAGTGTCAGGCGTGGGCATGAGGGTGGGGCCAAAGCAGATGGCCAGGTTATAGGGGTCCATCATGTTCTCGTCACTGTACTGGGAGAGACTGCAGGCGCACAACGAGAGACATGGCAGTGATGCACAAATTATGACGGAGAATCACCACAGAGAATCACCACTTAAATTCACATACAGGTTCATTCCCACTGCATTCCTGTAATATACTCTACTGTACCATACTGGCACCTGCATAATGTTGTGCAATTTGCTTATTCATTACTGCATTTTATACTTTTAATAGTAGCATATTCAGTTATATTACATGTGTCTTCTATTTATGCATATGTTATATGTAACAGTATAACATATAAAAGTAATGTGTGTTTACTTTGCTCTTGATTTTGCTCTTCAGTGTTCATGGTGCAGCTGTAATGTGACTTTCCCTATGGGATTAATATGCTTATCTGCCTGTGCCTGCCTGTGCCTGCCTGTGCCTGTCTGTGCCTGTCTGTGCCTGTCTGTGCCTGTCTGTGCCTGTGTTTTAGGAGCCATGTCCCTGGACATT
>JAOYMR010000026.1:16037356-16066533 GCA_025802075.1 Tenebrosternarchus preto
TTCAGGCTTCGCTTTTCTCCGTGTTTGTGTTTTTTTTTTGTTTTTTTTTACTCCGGGGGGGGGGGGGTGTGGGGGGGGGGGGGGGGGGGGGGGGGCGGTGGAGGTTCAGAGCTCATAGTTCAACCCAGGTTATCTACACTCGAGAGAGCGGAAAGCACAATTTATTGCTTTCAATAAATTCACCAATCCATACGTTTTCCTGACCTTCAAATTCCACCATAGTCAGCCGGTTGGGGGGAGGGAGGGGGGTGTTACATGCATAGAATTACTGTACAGTATAGAGTTCCCGTAACCATACACAAACTGATATTCCCACTTCTCCCTCCAGCCATATGAGAAACAGTATACACCTAACGGGCCACAGAGGAGTTCTTCATTTCCCTCTCAGCCAGGCCATCGCTCCAGGCCAGGAACACATGCAGAGATGAGATACATCACCAAACCTGACTGGTGATAATGCCTCCAGGACCTCAGGGATGAAGGGAGACCCCGCTCAGCCAGTACCATATGGCCGTAGCCAAAACACGCTACCAAAGCTGTTTCTTATTGCGCGAGTCATTGCTATTGTTAGTGGGCTATTAGCAACGCTAGAATGACTTCAATAACATGCATTAGGATATGACTTAGAGGCTACGAAGCAGGTATCAAGAAGTTAATTATACCCATGTAAGCAGCTTTAAACGGAGCAAAGAATGAAATGTGGCAGGCAACCAGACAGACAGTGTGTGTAAGAAACTAAGAGCACAGAGAATATATTAAAGAATATACAAATCCAGAAAGTCTGAGGCTAAAGACAAGCATTTTTCAACTTGCTCTAGAAGGAATACTAAGCTAAAGAACGGCCTTCCGCTTTCTATCTGTAAGGAGACTGTGACGTGTCAGGCCAGGTCAGGGACCACTGCACCGAATGGCCGTGCTCATAATACATGCTACACTAAAGCAAACTCCAAACGCTGCCTGTCTATAAAAGGGCCATCAAAACAAGCCCCCTAGACGTCTATAGGCTTCACTGCCTCTCTTGTCCGGAGCCGTATAACTGGAAACATGGTTAAGGTGGCTGACCAAACCTTCTGCTTCACTCTCCACTTACTAAGCTGGAACTGTGTTTATATTTCTCGTTTTAGAACGACCGATTTTAGCGACGGCAAGACCTGTTATTTTACTAGCTGTGGTTAGTATCTGTCCCTGAATGGGGGGATGGGCGTGGAGTTGGGGGGGATGGGCGTGGAGGTGAGGGGGGCGGGGTTCTGAGGCTACAGCCCCAGGGGAGTGCTTCTACTGCAAAAGGCTAAAACAGGTCAAAGAGGAGAGGTCACGCTATTCGAAAACCAGAGCAGTCCAAAATGACTGCAGAACAAGAAAGGCACGGACAGAAGAGCAACATGAAGTGCAAACAGAGATGCTGCACAGGGTTCTCACTGTCATCCACTGGCTGTTAAGACAAGAGAGCAGAACAGCCTCATGGGAAGGAGGCTGGAGTCCCTGAAAGAGAAGGAAACAAAAGGCTGTGCAGGACAGGACGTCTATGGTGAGAACACAGGCTAGTCGCACAAGGCCCGAGGAAAGCTCAGAGGCCACAGGAAACACTTTATCTGCTCTGCTCAACGGCCGCGATGTTTCCCAGCCATTCACGGCTTGGCCGTCCCCGGAAGGCGCAAGAACGCAGGCTGGTATCGGCAGTGTAAGTCAGTACCGCAGGTAAACGGATCCTTTCAAACCGTGTCGTTCATTTAACAGTGAACACACAAAAGGCTAGGGCTTGATTTACTCAAAGTCTGAGGGAGAGAGATGAACATCTGAGCATCGGGACAATAAGGAAGTATCACATAATGGTACAGCTGTCAACTTAACAAGCCAACAAACGCAGGGGCCAGTAAGGAGAGGAAAGCCAAGGGCCACGGGTCCCTTTATGGTATGGAGAGGCTCACAGGTCCCTTTATGGTAGGGAGAGGGCCACAGATATTAATATTCATAGCTACTCATAGTCAGTGGTCAGAGCTAGCTGGATCCTAAGAGCACACCAGCTGAGAGGGGCCGGTAAGGTTGTCTGTCGTCACGGCAAACCCACGCAGAAAGGAGTGTGATCTCATCTGCTGGCTTATGTGCCTCGTTGCCTTGCCAACTATAAATGTCTGGATGGCAAGTGTGCAGTCTTAGAAACAGATGCACAGCACAGGCGGATGTGATGGGCAGGTTAGTAGTGAGAGAGTGGTGGACAACATCATTGATCATTGCAGCACTCACCGTGTAGAGCTCATTGAGGACTTTCATAAGGTCCTCCTGCAGCTGAAAGGCTATTTCTTTACTCTAGAAGGAGGATGAGGAGGAAGAGGAGGAAGAGGAGAGAGGGTGGGGAGGGAAAGAGAGACAATAATTTGTTACAAGCCCTCTTCACAGCAAATGACAGAAGGTTTGACAACTCGTTAAATCAAAGAGAATAAAGCTCTCAGCATGGTTTGCGTGTGTGTGTGTGTGTGTGTGTGTGTGTGTGTGTGTGTGTGTTCTGGTGGAAGGTGCTTAATGAGACAAATAATGGCCTCTATGACTCAGGACATACAAACAGTCCATCTTATGTGACTATGCATCACATACAGTTAGCAGAACTGGTAAATGTGTAAAGTTTCTGCATTAATTACAACAATAACAAGTTTAAAAAATGATGGCATGCGTTCACTCCACAAACAGTACTTATCTCATTGTCATATTCTGGTATGAATTGAAATCTGATTTATAACCCAACAAGGCATATTTTTTGAGAGAAATAAAACACCACAAATCCCACTTCTCAAAATTTAATCCAGTTCAATAAATTTAGATTCAGTGTTAGTCACAGTGCTGGTAACAACAGCTAGGTTTATACCCCCAAGTCCCTGAAAAACAGAAACTTAGCACACAAAACTAAACTCGAGTCACAACAATCTTCAAACTATACCACTTTTATATCATTTGATAAAATTAAGCTCAGACTTATACTGGTTTTGAAGATTTGCTGGTGTATCTGAGGAGTACTGGAGTAGGGTCTTCCTGCTTCACACTTCCTGCTCTACTCTCTCTAACCCAATCAGAGCTGCAGTAATCCAATTTTAATTCTGAAGGCCTTTCCCAGCAGTTGGTGAAGGAATCAGCATGTCAGCATGTCATGAATTTCCAGGCTTGACCATCCTAAAAATGCAGGTAAACTTGAACAGTCCTCCGTTTTTCCCATTACTAATTATCTTTTTTAAACACAGCTGTGTTGTGAAGATTTGGGTTGCCAGGCACCTCAGCAAACCCTGTAATTTAAGGCTGTGGTTGCTGAACAAAAGCACAATGTGGGTATAACGTGTCACACAGGGGTCAGAAGTCACTTAAATCAACGTAAATATCCACACACACCTCCTCTCGCAGCTTCTCAGGTGTCCCAAAGTGCAGGCGAGAGTTGGGTGTGAAGCGTTCGGCAGCTCAGCCATGCTAAAGCCTGACACTCCCTCTCTCTGACATCATACGCCTCATGCACGCATATTGGCCCAATCAGGAGTTGTGGGGGGGGGGGCTCTGCTTGTCCTCCTCTACCTCATTCACCTTCGTCACACAGCCAATGGCACGCGGCGACCGACTGCCGGAGCCTCTTGTGCAGCAGACCAAAGCGGCCCCCAGCCTATTTAAGGAGCCGTCATGCATCCCAGTCGCAGAAGCCGGGATCAGGGAAGGGCTGGGCGGGGCACACCAACCCTGCGAGCAGCTGGACGGAGCTCCTGTTGTGCCCCAGTATGAACCTGACTGTGTGAAGTCAGCGAACACACCCTACAATTGGCTAATGGGCCGCAAATTTGATGACAGGTTAGCACTTCCAATGGTTGCCTGTGCTTATAAAGAGCCTAGCTGATATTGGACAATTCTCACTAAATTTATTGTTGTCAACTAAGACTGGCAACTTTTGTCCCAAAAGTTTAGCTTGCATAGCAGTGGAGCGCTAACAGGCTAACAGGCACACTCCACTGCTGTGCTAAGCCACAACATGGCCCTTCACAAATCAGTCTAGGTCAAACTCCTGGCACACAGTCACTCCCACAAGCAGGGAGTGGCCTATATACTGTAGAGCCATTTTACAAATGAGCCGTCCAACCGCTGGACCTGCTCAAGTGCTCGCTGGAATTTATTGTACCCAAACGCCATTTTAGAGCCACGCTGCAGCAAAATAAAAAATAAAAAAAAAGAAAACTGGGAAGAACTTTCTGGTTTGTATGACCTTGCATTTGTGCTTTAAGTTACGGATTACCATCTCACCATCTCGTAGTTTATAGCCTCAAAAACCATATGTAATCAGTGACAAAAATATTTTTTTGCTGAAACAAAGCTACTGGAAATTAATCCACAAAACCAATTTGGTCTTTAGAGATTGAGGAAAATCCACCTTCAGTTCCCCCTGGGACACCGCTTCCATAAATCACCCACCAGTGCAGAATAAGCTGGCCGAATAATTAATGAACACCAAACACACCTTGTACAATCATGAAGAAACTTCTGCAAGGGAGGTGCATTCCAGTAATGCAAAGCTCCCTCTGAGGCTGGATTCCAGATGAATTTACCTTCTGTGAAGATGCTGGGGCTCGTAACTTTCTATCATCTCGACTACTACATAGTGCGATAAACTGATGTGGTATAGTCGTGGGACAGGATCTAGTTTCATGTAGAAGCCGCTCTACTCCAGTGAAGTGTGGCAAGTAAACATGGCATCAAGTAGACAGAAGACGTCTGGAGGGATGCAGAGGCACACCGTCTGGAAAGCCACCCACAGCTCCATGGCATTTGTAGACGCAGCATCTCAGGTGTTGTGGTATTAACAGAGGCCCCTCTGGTGGCATGGAGCATGGAGGCTAAAGACCAGTGCACTTACCCATGGCATATACATGTGGGACCTCCTGCATTCAATGTAGATGTCATTTCTGCCAGCATAACTTGTCTGTTCAAACGGACAATTCTAGCCAGATGCCGCCTGGCATGATCATTAAGCACCTGTGGGAGGCTCCGACACTGCCCAACGTGGGTGGTAATGCCTTCTGTGATGCATTCCTTGTACAAACGTAACACTGTGGATCGGGGAATGTTAAAATGCCCGCAACTTCGGAAATGGGATGCCTCATCTGTCTGGAATCCACTATGCTTCCTCATTCAAACTCAGATAATTCACTTGACACAAGCATGCTGGCCGATGTTCAGCCTCACTCACAGTATAACACCTTATACAGGTGTGGGCGTTACCAAGCCATCCTTGATGTAACACCTCTTCATAATGAATTTACATACTGTCATCCTATGACGTTTGGCACGTCAGTGTATAATAAATATCTGACTTATCTGTTCAAACGGACAATTCTAGCTACACGGTACTGATCATGACTACCATATAGCACAGTACAGAAATGTCTGACAGCAATTCTATGTAGAACTTCTTAAATCATAAGCAGAGTTATGTAGTGTCCAAAATAACATTTTTATTCAGAGTAAAAGGGCAAAAATAAACAGGTTTTAAAAAAGCACTAATTTGTTTGCCAATTTGCCCCATCCTCAAAAATCTTTTTGTTGCTGTGAATGATTTATTTGCACAGGAATAACCTTCAAGTATAAGACAGAGAGAGAGACAGAGAGAGAGAGAGAGAGAGAGAGAGAGAGAGAGACTATTGCTGTACAAACACAGAGTTGTCATGAGGAGTTAGCCTGAGAGTTGTCCGCTGTCCTTTATCAGTATCAGGCACTCACAGCACTACAGAACAGCTGCACAACACACATGGTACATCTGCACTCGCCATAGCAGGGCGTTCATCAAAATATACAGTAATGACTGCCTTCCCATCGTGTGTGTGTGTGTGTGTGTGTGTGTGTGTAGCAGCAGGAGTGGACCGCCTGATTGGTTGGTGCCCTTTTTACCTTCCAAAGACAGAAAGCCCCCCCCACATCCTGATTTCAGAGCCTTAATGCCTCTGAGGAACCTCTTAGTTAGCCTTGCTCGAGACCAACCATCTCTCTCTGACATCCGGGCCTTGTAATTTAGCTCTGAGGTGGCCTAGAGCAACTCAACCATGTGGAAGAGTGCAATCAGTGTGGGAGTCTCCACCCCGCCTGCCGCACCAAAGAGGGCCACACCGTCCATAGAGGGCCACGCTGCCTCAGCCAGTGCACCGCAAGCATCAAAGGCCCTGAGGGGCCCAAAATTAGGGCTTCCCTCCAGGAGCCTTTTGGAGCGCGACCACAGCAGGCCTTTTGGCCAGATCCGCCCAATGGGTCTGGAGCTTGTGCATGACCCCAAAACCCCAGCGGGCCCCATACTGGGCTTCAGGCAGAGATACCTGCAGAGAGGACTTTTGTGCCCTGCATGTGGGCACTGTTTACAGCGCTGGTGTCTGGCAGATGTCTGGTATTTGAAGGATATCGGGAGGGGGGGGGGGGGGGGGTGGCGTCCAAAACAAAACAAAGGAGAGACCCAATGGTGGTGGACGTCTGTCTAAAGGCACAAAACATTTGGAGATTCGAGAGCAACTTTGACCATCAATGATTACCAGGGAACTGAAGAACCTCAAGGAAGCACAAAGCTTTTACGTGTCTCTGATCTGTCTGAAGGCAGGGGGTGGGGGTGAGTGCGTGGTGCGTGGGGAGCAAAGGAGGTGGAGAAGATGCGGTCCCAACCTTCTTAAGCAGGCGGGTGGAGTCCTCGCTGATCTGCATGAAGCGCATGATGACGTTGTTCAGGTAGATGTCGCTGAGCGTGGCGTGGTCTTTGCTCTCACGCCGCACCTGGTTCAGCAGCAGATACCAACAGTTCACGGGGGACAGGAGGTTCTGGTCTTTCCTGTCCAAAAATAAATAAATAAATAAGGCAGAGCACATGACTGAGCCGAAAGTGAACGAACAGGCAAACAAACAAAAGTTATTTAAAGTCAAGTCAAGGCCAGGACCTGACTAGGTGGAGATTTTGCTATCCTTTGAACCAGTTTATTCTGTTAAGAGGTCATCGTTATACTAAAGGCAACGAAGAGCAAAACGTATAAGACACATAAGGAACGAGAAAAGCTTACAGTTTAAAGCCAGAGAAGCTAAAAGCTAAAGCTAAGAAAAGCTAAAGAATGAGGTGCACCAGCTGTGTGTTAAGCACTGTGTGTCTGGGGAGCCCTTCCACAGGATAATCACTTATGATTTGCAAGGCTTTAGTGTGGCAGCGTTAAGAAAGAATGCCAGTCTGGATGGGCAGAAAGCAGACTGGGGGTCTGCTGCCCTTCACTGCTGCCCTTCACAGCTGCCATCTCCCTTTAAGTCCTTGCAAAACAGGCAGCGTGTGTCAACACAGCAGCTGAGGGCCCACCGGCCAGTGCACGTCCAGCCGTGAACTGCATGACACGGATATCCACATGCCCTGCAGACAGGGTGAAAGAGTGAAAGACAGACAGACCAGAGACAGAAAGAAAGAGAGAGAGAGAGAGAGTGTGAGAGACAGACAAAAGTGAGAGGGTGAGAGACTGAGAGAGATTGGATCCCGCATAGTTCCTTGAAAAACAGGAACAGGAAGCAATCCTCTTGGGCAGGATGGCCAAGCACGTAAAGCAGCAGAGGTGAAAAACATTCCTCTACCAGTGACAGGACTAAAATGCCTGGGCGGGGACGGAGGGGGAGGGGGGCAGTCGTGCCTGGCTGGATCAGACGGATAACCTAATTGAGCTAAAAGCCCAGAGAGGTGGGCTCCCAACATGAGCGCTGTCGCTGCATTTCCAGATTGCAGAGTGAGTTATGGCAGTCTATGCGTGCCCAGCCGGACCGCAAGCCCCATAAATCTTTGCCCAACGCTGCACCAGCCTCGTGAGCAGGGCCTCCTGTCCTCAGCCCTCCAGGCGGGAGTAGGCCCTCCAAGCGGAGGAAGGTATGGAGAGTTAGAGAGAACACATGAATGTCAGATGAAGCCTTAATTAACCTACATTAGGCAGTTAAAGATGGACAGTCTACTCACACAGCTTAACCACAAGACAAACATGGAGCAGACGTTCTACCACTCCATGGATTGCTATACATACATATTTATACATAACATTTAGTCAGAAAAACATTCCTCTACCACTTAGGGTTTCCCTCTACACTACGAACAAAGATTGTGAAAGAATTCAAAATCAAAAGCCAACCACGGTTTTTGAAGTACAGTACACATTTCTTCCATCTTTGAGTTTCAAAACCACCAACGTCTGTAAGAACTGCCCCCTTACGCAACATGCCAGACGGTAGATCAAAGACTTTAAGTGATTGAAATGCTGACTAAACTGAAGTGCTGAGTTCAGCGCACGGCTGTGGTGAGCGGGAGATCGGGTAGTAGATAGGGAGGCAGACCAGCGGACGTACAACCAGACCGCGACGGCAAGCACGTCTGTGCTCCACGCTCCAGAGCGGCCCGGACAGCCTCCAGCAGTTTACAGACGTCCCTGTAATGCACAGCATGCTCGGACTACAGCCACGCAGGTTCCCCGGGGGGGGGGGGGGGCACTGGGCACACGACGTGGGCACTGGGCACACCGATGTGCCTCACATGTGGCACCAAGCTCTGCACAGCTGCAGGAAGGTCAACCAGGAACCACAAGCGACCAGCAGCCGATTGCACATTTCCCGGGCCATCATTTCCGTGACCTCTCTTTTTTTGACAACTACAGCATTTATAGGTCAAGTACTCAAACTGTGAATGCTAAGGTTAGACCTAATCCGTGTCTGGATCAATACAAAGCATTGTACTGCAACACTGATCAACGAGGCTAAGGGCTAACGATGTACAGCAAGTAGTGCATAAAAGCAGAAAGAAAAACTCCGAAACTCAAAGGAGCCCTTAATCCTTCAAACTGTCAAATTTAAAAGTTCATATTTTCCAACAGCATTCCATGAACAATGGAACAAAATCAACATTGCAATGAAAAATGATTTTTCCTCTGTTAGGAAAAGCAGTTTTGCACCAGTGCAGCACAGAGCCTCTTTCATGACGGGGTCATTCCAAACAGCTGAAATCCCCTTGTTGCTCAAAGTCAATCAAAACTCAGCAGGACTTTAAAGAGGCCACAGTGACATCAGCGATATCACTGTCACCTCTCACATAGACAGAAGGAATGAGCATCGATTTGGACGCCTGGCTAAATCTACCAACATTTTTAAAAGCTCAAATTGGTCCTCAGAGCATCGGTGTAAAGGACCTGGTTGGGAAGCTGGACAAGGTCCTACAGCAAAGGGTGAGAAGTGGTGGTTTATGGGCTTTTTAATACAGTACCATGTAATTGCACTTACTGAGTCTGCAGCCGATAGCATGCTAACATGACAAAGCTAACATGTCAAAACAAACAAACAAACAAAATGCACTGTCGCCGTGGCAATGCCCTGCCCTAATGCATGTTCTACTACTGACAAACAAACTCTGGTCTCTAATGAAGGGAGGGAGGATGGGCGCCCGTGGCGGGAGAAAGAAGGAAGATTTTAGACATAATCAGAGTCATCGTCCCTGCGCACCTCCCTGAACAAACAGAGCTTGATGTGTTAGTTCAGCAAACAGTGCCTCTGAGCGGCCATCTCTCTCCCTGTGTCTGTCTGTCCTTCCCCATGCCCCATCCCTCCCCCCCTCTCTCTCTCTCTCTCTCTCTCTCTCTCTCTCTCTCCCTGTCCCCCTTTCTGTCTGGCTCTATTTCCCTCTCCCTGGAGCAGACCACCACATCGCCACGGCGACAGAGTCCTACAGGAGAAAACAAACCACTGAGCACAAAAGCTCTGCTGATCCAACCACCTCCTTTCTATTGGTCTGTGTGCATGCTCGTATTTGTGTGTGTGTGTGTGTGTGTGTGTGTGCGCGCGCGCGCACTGGGGATACGTGACCAGGCATCTGCATAAACACAAGGCATGCCCTCACATGAGACCACAGCGAGCACTCCTCCCAGCATACAGCACTGCTGGTAGAGGAGGCAGGCAAGTGTATGTGAACCAGTCCTCCTGCTTCTTCAAGATGATTTTCTGCACATCCGCACAAGTGATTCAAAGGCAAGCAGAGGAACAGACCGTGGATCAGAGATATAGAGACGTGCGTTTAAAACAGCACATCAAGGCTGAATCTTAAAAACGTCCTTGAGCGCAGAGACTACATGCTACTGTTTGTACATGGTTACAAGTCATGGCAAGATCTGTGTCCTTCAGAGAGTTGGACACGTTTGTTAGTTTTGTTAACATCATTTCATTTGTGTCTCAGGGAAAATGGCATTAGGTCCGAAACAGACGGCAAGTCTGTTGTAAGGAAGGAAATCCTTTGAAACTTATGAGCTACTCTTGCCTCAGCTCTCATTTTTTCTCCACCATGGAGATTCCACCCAATTACCATCCAATCAGCTCCCTCCTTTTAATGCTAATTTGCCCTCTCACCCACAGTACCGCTGGGCATTTCAGCCCTCACCAAGCAACTAAACGGCAGTGAAGCGGGTAGTGAAGTGGGCAGTGAGCTTATGCCCCCTGCCTGGCACACCTCTCCCAGGTCACACGAACGTCTCGCACCGGGCACAGAGCGGTGGGTCGGGTTTTCTCCGCCACCCTTGCTTGGTGCCTGGACTCATCCGGGTGGACGCCGATCCGGCCGCTCTATTTACCCAAAGCCCAGCGGCAAACATACATTGGGGGTTTTTTTTTCCCCTGCCGCTAGCTCAAACTCGGCGAGAATGAGGTCCTGTCTTCTCCACGACGGCGGAGTCCACAGAGGAAATGAGACCACAGGCTCGCTTTAGATGCATGTCAACATTCCATCGTGATGCTGGTAGCTACTGCTGCACCACACGCAGAAAACATCCAGGGGAGAAATGACCTGCCAGTCTCCACCAGAATCAGGCTCCCCACAGAGGCTCATCATATTTCATCTGAGCTGGATGGGAAAGCTCTTCTCTACTGTCAACAAACACTAGCTTCTAAAACTAGGTTTAACATTAATTTACAGTCAACTGAAGGATATTTATGTACTGAAAAGAAATGTACTGGCCCTGCCTAAAGCAAATAAAGATTTGTACAGTCTAAAGCTTTGAGAAAACAGGATGGAGAGGAGTTACAACTGACTTTGTTTTTTTTTTTTCTTGTAATCCACTGGTTTGAATCGTTATATTATCCACATTAGTGTTCAGTTACATGAACACACTTTCTGTTCCCACTAAAAGCCACATTAATCAATCAAAGGAATAATGTGGAAGCAGGACCCATCTTCACTATCTTTCCAGCTGTCTTCACTACAAAAGTACAATCCTTGAGGTCCTCATTTTAGAGTAAGGGTTAGAAAGGAGAGGCAAAAGGCAATGCTGAAAACCAACATGAAAAAATCCATTTTTCTTACATTTTTTTTTTTTACCTCTTTGAAAAAACGACAAAACAAAGGCCTGTTTTAAAGGCCTGAGGAAAGTAGGAATCCATATTCAGACTTTCCTCAGCCCTTTTTATAGAGGCCCAACAGCCATACCTGCTCCTCCCAGGATAAAGCCCTTCAATCCTCCTGCATTTATTTATTCATAAAGGAATAAATACATTTTTTAACATCTGAATGAAAAAACACTTCAAAATCCATTTCAGCCAGGTCAGGCAAGGAAATAAACAGTGTGGCATCAGATTTTCTGGTGGTGTCATTTAGAAAATGGATAACAGATGACAAGCAGAATCATATTACATATCCATCCTCAGTCTATAAATGAAATGAACACTCCTAAGCCAAGACAGAGATTGACAGTAAGCGTGTTGTTTCAGCAGAGCTCCTCTTCCATATGCAGAAGCACCTGTTGCAAATAATTGCACAATGCATGAAACGTGCAATTAGTTTATTAACTAAGAACACTTAGAAAGATTTTGGTGCACAACCTGGGCAGAAAAGTATCCATCAGCAGAGTTTGTCAAGCACTGCCAGGGTACTCACTTGTATTGCTGGTGGTCCTTGGTGCTCCTGGTCTTGGCCATGAAGCGTTCGGCGAGCTTCTCCAGGTTACGGGAATACTCCGTCTCAATCTCCGCCTTCTTCCGGAAGAAGTCCTGCAGGTCCTGGAGCAGCTGCACCCGCATGTCCGTCTGCTGCTCCAGACATTTCTGCTGTTCCACCAGCTGAGCTCGGATCTCTGTGCACACGAGAGGATTCCCCGCGTCAGGCAATACCGGGAGGGCGAGGTCAGCGACAACACTGTGCTGTGCTACAGTTATATCTGAATACAGAAGGTGGCCTCTGAAAACACAGTATTCCTGTAGCCCACAGCTATTAGCCAGCAGTAATACTGTTCAGGGCAGGAGCCACACCTGCCTCTTGGATAAGGTTGGGTACTGAAATCTGGTCTCAATACAATGGGGAGCCGAACCACAACAGAAATCTCCGGTGCCTCAAAAAGGGACATTTTGGCAAAAATTTAAATGTACATGAGTGTTCACTTTCTCTAGATGATGTTGATCGGCCAAGACATGTTTGGAGTCCAAATTTAGTTTCTTTATCTTAGAACAAAAGCCGCTAATGTTGCTGACAAACACTGGAAATCAACAGTAATTATAACAGAATGTGCAGCTTAGGCTGCACATTCTGGCAACGGCACGGCACGGTTTTAAAAATTTCGGTTTAGCATTGGAAAAACTGGTTGGTACTGGAAAAAACCTCAAAACACCACCCAGCCCTACTCTTGGCAACGTGAAAAGACAGCAAATCACCTTGGAAAAGTCATTCTGAACAAGAGTGTCTGCTAAATGCTGTAAGTGTACATATGAACGCATGTGCTTGTGTCTCTGCTGTGTGTGATTCCAGGACGGACGACTGAAGTGGAGCCAGACCCAAGCCCGCATAACGAGAGCAAATCCAGCCAAACCACCACCTGCCATAAAAACGGCGCTCATTAAAAGCTGCGGCAGCTCCCAGAAGACCTGGTGTTCTATACTATACACCATACACTAAGAACATCTCCTGTTACTCCCCTCCCTCCCTCCCTCCCTCCCCGAGGCATGCCATGTTTAATGTATTTCTCATAATGTGGGATATCTGCTCCTGACATTTACACTATGGAAACAGATTAACAGAAGAATGCACAGGTTGCTCAGAAAAAAAAGTAAAGAGAAAGTGACTTCATTCAAATAGTGAAGCTTTTAAGTAAACAGATTAGTGTAACACCAGTCGCTAAATTCTGTAACACTGACAGTGTTAACCCAGGTTTAACCCTGGAACTTCCATGAGCTTCCTAATAAACCACTAACTGATAGCACAGAGTACAAAATTCATGGCATTCAAATTAGATGCACATTTAAGGCATTTAGCAGACGCTCTTATCTAGAGTGACTTACAAAAAATGCTTTGGTACTGATTCACAGAGTGAGTGCGCATCTAGCCAGTAAGTAGGATAGAGTTCAATAGACATCTGAATTTGATCATTGCTAAAATAAGAATTTCAGTGATCCTAGTATAAGTTCTATTATACAATGATAAATAGAGTAACAAAGAATACCGAATAAGTGCTCGAATTTGAGTTACTCAGCATTGGTGGAAAAATAAAAGAGCAGCATTAATGGTCATTGAGTTACTCTACAGATAGATCAGTCTTTAGTCTGTGTTTGAAGATTGCAAAGGATTCTGCTGTCTGGACAGTCAGTGGAAGTTCATTCCACCATCTTGGAGCCAGGACAGAGAATAACGTAGAAGCTTGTCTACCACTGGACTTGAAGCATTGGTGCTTTTGAGGTGAGCTGTACTTGATGTTCAAAGTACTCGAGGTACCGATCGGGCTTTGACCACTCATATCGTGTAGGAGGGAGATGGTCCATTTTTGGCTTTGTAAGCAAGCATCAGGGTTTTAAATTTGATGCGGGCAGCTACAAGAAGTCAGTGAAGGAAATGGAGTGACGCGTTTGAACTTTGGAAGGGTGTAGAACTGCTGCTGCGTTCTGGATCAGTTTTAAAGGTCTGATGGCCTGTGGAGAAAGACCAGCAAGTAACGAGTGCAGTAGTCAAGCTTAGAGATAAACAAAACTACACAAGCACCTGGGTGGCTTCCTGTGAAAGGAAAGGCAGCATCATTTGTATGTTTCTAAGGAGAAATCTGCAGGACCGGGTCAGGTTTGATACATGAGCTGACAAAGACAACTGGCTGTCTAAAGTTATGCCCAGGCTACGGGCAGCTTGGGATGGTACTATCAGTTAGGTTCTCAAAAGAAACGGTGAGGTCATGGTGATGATTGGGAGTCCCTGGGATGTAGAGAAGAACGATTAGAAAATTAGAGAAGAATTTAATTTACATATCACATGCATAGCTGAAGAAACTGTGAGAAAGGTGATTTTGTTCAGTAAACCAGAGCTTTAGTCAAAGTAGAAACACAGACATTGGCCACAGGAAACCAGCGTCAGGTTCTGTGTGAAATCAGAGGACCGTGATGTTTATCATGGTATCTTCTGACCAGGCCACATACACTGGCCTTAGAGGAACTCATTTGGGATCACTTCCCACTCAAACATTTTCAAAATGTTTGGCATCCAAAACGAACTCAATTTTTTTACACATTGGAAGCATTGTGTTTCGTGCTTTAATGAGTACGTAATGTTTGAAATCGTGAAGGTCTCTATGGGAGACCAAGACATGGCCTTGTGCAGAAAACACCTGTGACCAAAACACAAAAAAACAGACAAGAAGCAGCTTGGTTTTTTTTCCTGTGTCTCTGTACACTCAACACTACAATATGCCAAAGAAGACCATGAGAACACGAATTGTGAAAAGCACGATTTTTAACTTAAGCCTGTCGAAAACCCAGCGACATCTTAGAGAAATGTAATTCGGGTGTGTGGAAGTGCAGAAGCTTTGGAATCAGAGAACAGCAGCAGACCTAATATCTGTTGTTTTGGGTTTTTTTTTCTTGTTTAACATTCAGTGTACACTCGAGTTACCAAGTCACTGAAGCACAGGCGAGCTGTCCCAGAATGCTCCCACTGTTCAAATCACACCACAGACCCGAAAGAACTGACAAAGGTTAAACAAGAAAAATAAAAAACCAACAGATATTCCAACAACATGTTATGGTATGTTGGCATAAGAAGATTCTTGTGTTTCTATGTACTGAGGTACTTCAAAGTGCTGGTGTAAGGTATACTCAGACCCCTCTTCAGTCATCACCTCTTGCTATCAAGTGACCCTCTGTGATTACAAAGAACATTCCTCAACCCATGAGGTCATTTGTATGGTAAACATCTGTGCAAAGCGACACTGCTTAGGGCTGTGTGTGTGTGTGTGTGTGTGTGTGTGTGTGTGTGAGAGAGATCATGATCAAAGCCCCCTGTGATCTACTTCAAACACAGACACATGAGAACACCTGTGCACAGCCCAATCTTACACAAACAAGACATGTAAGAAGAGCCATCCCACGGTAGTCCAGATGAAGGAGCCATTCTCCCTCTGGCTCTGGAGGTAATAATCAGAGCTCCCCTGATAGGCCACGCAGGAGGAGGGCTGACACGGACCTGAAGGAGCAGAGAGGGGGGCGGAGCCAACCGCTCACGAGATATCAGAGACGTCACCAGGAACAGAGAGGTGTAGTTACAAGAGACATCCACCCAAGACCATGTCCGTTTAGTGGACACCAACTCAACACCTGACGCCCAACCAAAAGGTCTTTAGTTCTACTGACCAGAACATCCCTTTGAAGGCAACCCTAATCAAAGGGAATCTTACTACTGAGATTTCACCAAGGCCAGTGGAGTTAGAGTGGCCACTCTCATGTTCCACTGATGGCAGATTTGTAACACATTAAACGCAGGTCTTATCAGGAGAGTAAAGATGTGCTTTCTTTGACTTTTTGCCTTGGACCCTGGAACAAGCAATTTAGAAGAATCACAAAGTGGAGCCAGCAGAATGCATTGGTAATATCAGATTACTAGTCTCGTGCCAGAATGCAGGTCTACAGAACAGGTCCTGTAGAAGCTCCTCTTCCCAGCTGCGGCAAGGGGGGGGGGGGGGGGGGGGGAATGGTTGTGTGGAACAGTGGTGGATTGCACTGTTGCACTGTGCAGTACCTGAAGGCCCCGTGACAGAGGGGCCCCGTCAGTGACACCTGAAACAGTAGCAGTTGTCAGCACAGCAGAGTTAAGGCAGAGGGCCGCCCAGCAAGACACCACCATCTGCTTAACAATGCTGCATGGAGGTACAGTCTGCGCTCACTCACACACACACACACACACACACACACACACACACACACACACACACACACACACGAAGTAAAACGGTGAAAACAAAGGGAGAAAAAAAAAAACCTTTGGTATTTGATCTTTAATTCTGATAGCAACAGCACAGCAACAAAAAGCACAAAACTAGGCATAATTCGTAGCCGTTTTTGGTTGCCAGGACAACAGGCCGAGGGGCATCCGAGGGCCCTGCTAAACAACAGTGGCCCATTCTCGGTATCCCAGGTCCCTCGGGGCCAGAGGCCGACACACCCCGTGACGCACACCCACGTGCCCTCTGTTCCACTGACCACAATGTAGCCCTGACAGCTCATTGAGCAGCTGTGGCTTGCTGCCCTTCCCCCTAAGGCAACAGCCCATCCCCCCCCACACCCTCCACCATTGGGGAAGGCCTCTCTATCTCACTGACCTGCCACTGGGGCACCCCAGCACTGGAGAAGACACCTCGTTCAGCGTGACATTAGCCCTGAAGTACGGCCCTGATTCAGCCTTCCCTTCTGCTGAGAGACTGTGAAAGAACGCAGAGCGCTTGGTGTTCGGGTGTATCGATAGCAACAGAGCCATGCGTGACTCAGTGTGGTCAAGCAGACAGTCACGGCTTTGGCATGTGGAGCCTAACACACTCTCTCACAGAGTCAGCTACACTCTGCTATTATCCACCGGGACTCAAAGGGTAATGAGTAATGACACAACGACCAGCTGAAAATGTCTATGATGTCATCAGGAAATGCCACTTTCATAAAAGTCTTTCAACTTATATTTAATCCAGTTGCTTAAAAGCAGTTATTGGCTGTGAGCGGGTAGTCAGGTGGGTAGTGTAATCCAGTTAGAGAAGAAAACATAATGAAATACAAACAGAAGAAAGAAAACATAAAACTGGGAACTTTGCCCAGACCGGCTTCCTGATAATGGCTGAGCTTTGAGTTGCAAGCATTGTACTCAAAAAAAAAAGGGGGTAAACGAAGAGATCCAGGACAGTTTGATTTCAGTAAGATGTGGAAATAGTTAGTCATCACGTGCTGACATTACAGTCAGGGCAGTAACAGAGTGTGGAACCACAGAACTCTCCAACAGACCCGGCATCCTCCTTTCTACTCTTCAGCACAGCTGTACTCTGAACAATAGGTCACCAGGAGAGACTCTAAAAATATTGAATTTAAAGTGTGTTTCTTGGTGGCTGTGATAGTTCGCAAACAAAAATAACCATGAGGCCCAGATTCTTTTTTTAAGTCTAGACTTCCTTTCACAGGACGTCTGTTTAAAAAGACCCGTTTGTCTGCGTTGCTGGTCTACTCGACGCATATCAGCGGGGCCGACACTCAGGTGAGGGCATACGGGTGGTGGATTATTGCTTCCTGAAACGTCCGCAGGCACACGCACGCACACGTGCACACACACACACACACACACACACACACAGGAAGAACTGGGTTTGTAGGCTACTGAACTCCAAATCAGCGCTGCCTCACTTTGAGCTTTGCATTTTAATACCTGAAGACCATCGGACAATTTGCAGAGGCTCCCGCAAAAAACTGGATCCCGTAGTGACACTGCGATGATCTCTGTCACCATGAGGTTTTTTTTTTTTAGCCGCATAGGAACACGAGCTGTCTATCAGGCAGTTACCATGGAAACCACAAATGGAGCGCAGAGAGCTAGTAGCAGCAGGTCAGGCTGATGTGTGTATGTTGGGGGGGTGGGGGGGGGGGGTGGGATATCAATCACTGCGTCTAATGACAGCGTCCCGTTGCAGGGCTGCAGGGCTGGCAGCGGAGGACAAGAGAGAGACAGGCAGGGGAAGCACACGGACGTGGGACAGGAGAAGGTGTTTGTACAGCTGCTGTGCAACATCCAGAGAGCCTGGAGAGCTGGAGAGGCCGAGAAGGGGAGGGGGCCGTTTCAGCGTGACGTCCGGCCTACAGGAGCCTCAGTCAGCATCCATCAGTGCCCATCAGCCGCCGTACAGTTCAACAGCTCAACTGGGCGTGAATCTGTTGATTCGGTTGATTAACTATGGATTCTGACACAATGACCCAAGTGGTGTTTGTGCAGTTTAAGCTTATTGAAGGTCAACAGGTCAACACACACACACACACACACACTTAATCAATAAATAAAAAAAGAAAACACCTTTCGTGTGATATTTGCTCAAAGGGGTGATTCAGAATGCTTTTTTTGGCTTCGTTCTCTCCTGCGGAATGTCAGAGAGAAGGGTTGGATCAAGGGACTGAATATCAGGTTTCCTCCCCAGGAAAACTGCTTGCTGGCCAGACACAGGACAAGTGCTGGGCTCACAGCAGGAGCTCAGCCAAGTTAAGGAGAAAAACTAGCTGCTCTCCTGTAATTAACTAGGCTTTTCCTCCTTGGCACCTAAAAGCCAGCACAAAGTACAAACAAATCCGACAGATTACTCCCGTTCTTAAATCTCATGTACCCAGCCAAACTCCTGAGATCAAAATGAGGTTTGTCAGGAAAAAGATCCTCTTAAACAGACCACTTTATTGACAATTAAGAAACCTTTTGTGCAAGCTCCTTAAAAAAAAAAAACATTAATTAAACACTAATTAAACATTAGTGCATTAAGAAAATTTTTTTTTAAATCTTCACCCTATACTGCTGAAGGAACCATAGCTTAGGCCTGGCAGGACAAAAGCACCTCCCACAGGACACACACTGCATGGTATTATTCTCCAACAGACCTTCACCCACACTTTGTAGTGATGAGCAGATTTAATTACACACACCAAAATTTCATAAAACCAAAGCAACCCAAACCAAGTCCAACTCGAGACCCAGATTTTACTCCGCTCCATTTCATTAAGGTTTGTTTTAAGACAAACCAAATGATTTGGGATGTATTCACAGCATCTAAAAGGCAGCACTGCGACGTGTTGAAGATGCACTGATCCACGTAGTTAGAGCCTGTCCCAACACAAAACACATCAGCCTGGGTCCTTCTGAACCCAGCTGGCGTTTTAAACGCTCCTGCTCTCAGCCGCGTGCAGCCCGTTAACGGCACCGCATGGCTCCAGTCGCTGAGCTCTCGACTGTCCACAGCCTGCTCATTCTGCTTTTCCTCCTCTGCCGTTCTATGGAAAGCAGGGTTGTGGACTCTGATATAAGCAAAGGATTTTTCCAGTCCACTACAATCCACCCCCACCCGGTCTTGGCAGGAATGGATAAAGAGAGACACAGAGAGACTCGGAGTCCCCTGGCTTGACTCGACACTCCCCCTGCTGCTGACGCTCCTGGAGGCCATGGGGCCAGTTGGATGACACAGCAGAGGGGTCATGTTCTTTGTGCCTGGCTCAACGGGACCTACGGTGGGCCCATGATGACCTGAAGGTGATGGCAACTGGAGAACCTCATAGACTTCGATATGTCAATGGCTGAGAACCGCCATCCTAATGATATACTGCACCAACAAGCATGAAGTTATTCATTGTTGGAACAGATTTACTTGGTGTGTGAACAGATTATTTCAGCCTCTCTTTTTAAACATATCCAGTAAATGTTATGTTATATAGTACAGTTATGTAAAGTAAAACAGAGATTACCCATGCACCATTCCCTAAGCAGGTTAATCACTTCAGAGTACACCATGATCCACGGAGTTGATTTGATAAAACCACATTACAGTCTCTTGTTGATTCCCATCATCCTCTGTTTCAGGCCCTTGCAGAGCATGCTGGGTGTTAGACAATAGACAATGGCTTGGTCTAATCAGATCACGCCCAGTTCTTTAATGTAGAGGCTAATTCTCTCTACTCAGAGTAACTAAACATTGCATCTTTTAACACTCGCCAACGCTCCAGCTCGGTAAGGCACTGTGGTTGGTTGACCTTTGGTATGGGATGGGTCCTGGAGTTGGAATTAACAAGATTTTAGAAAAACAGTTCTTACTTGGAAAAAAAACATCAGTCTGAATCGTTTGTTTGTTGCTTTCTGTTTGTGAATTTTGGCAGGTTTTACTTGATATTATTTTTGATCTTTAACTGATGCTATAGTCTAAAATCATGAGCCGACGTAACTCAGTCCTTACAAATCATGCACCTAACCCAGAACTTAGGAGCAACATATATATGTCAGGCAAAGCCTGAGCACAAAATAGCATGTGAACCAGAAATGGACTGCAGCTATTTACCCAAAAATATGCTCAGCAGAACAACATGTGGGCCAAGAAGACTCAAAACCGCACTCTTCCGCGCTCTATTACAGACGTGACGGGCAAACAATGGGACATGAATACCTACAGACCACACAGGAGGCGTTACCCAGCCATTACCCCAGGACATTTCCCACAGACCGATCCAGAAACAGCCCCCTTCCCTCACCACCCACCCCCCCCCACCCCACCCCCACTCCCTGTCTCCATAAGTTTCACCTCCTTTCACACCGCGGCCCGCCAAAAAGAACAGAAAAGACGTACGTAATGAGTGTCTGAATGGGCTGCGTAAGGGGCGGGGCGAGTGTGGAAGAGCAGGATCTACGCTCACGAAGGTCGCCGGAGAGTGTGAGGACCTGCTACGCTGCACCAGAGACCGAGACAAGACCGAGGCAGACGCCCAAGCGGAGGCAGCTACAGGAGACCGAGGCAGGAGGCAGAAGGATTCTTGAGATCTCATCAACTGATGTAAACAGTAAACAGGATCTAATAAAAGCTGACGTAGAAACAGAGGAAGTATTTACATTTACATTTATGGTATTTAGCAGACATTATTATACAGCGTTTTGTCGTCTGCTCATTAAATGTATCCCTGCCAGTGCAGTAGGATTAGAGTTCAAGATACCTTTGAACTAGAGCACTGCTAAACCACAGAAATCAGTGCTGATCCTTGAAGAACAAAAGTAAACATAAGCTCTGTATTACACAATGACAAACGCAATGACAAGCAATATCACACCAGTGCTGGAGTTTGAGTTACTCTGCAGTAGCGCAGGATCAACGATCATTTAAATACTCTACAAATAAACGTGTCTTCAGTCAATGTTTGAAGACTGCAAGGGGAAGTTCATTCCACCATCTGGGAGCCAGGACAGAGCTTGTCTTGAAGCTTGTCTTCTATGAGGCTTTGAAGCAAGGTGTTTCGTGCCAAACTGTACTTGAGGTTCAAAGTACTCGAGGTGCAGATTTGGCTTTGAGCATCGTCATCATGTAGGGAGGGGCTGGTCCATTTTTGGAGTTGTAGGCAAGCACTGGGGGTTTTAATCTGGTGCGGGCAGCCAGTGGAAGCAGTAGACATGATTAGCCCGAGAGAAAGGGTTATAACCTTACCTCATGCATGTGGATATGTAGAACATTACCATTAAGAAGCATTTCTAATGACTGTAAAACATAAAAAATAAAACAAAAAGACAGAGTATTCCAAAAACATCACACCCCACATGGACCACACATGCACAACACTAAGTACAGAAAAACTTCGCCTTTGAGTCTTGCTTAAGTGAAGGGCTAGGACTGGAGGTCAGGCCAATGTGAATGAAACTTCTTATCTCAAAGGAGCAGCTGGAAGACGAGCCACAGGCAAACACACACATACACACACGCACGAGCACACGTACACAAGCACGCAAACACACACCCACGCACACAGACACACTCACCCACACACATACGTGCACACACATGCAGATACAAGTATACACAACAATAAGCCGACCTTTCTCAGTCTCTCCCTTCCCCTTTGAGAACCCAAAACAGAAACATTCACAAAACTTGAACTTTTTCAGCGGTTTAGGTAAGACTCTTTATATGAAAGTGCATGTGTTTGGGATTTTAGAAACACAGGATGTGTTTCAGTTGCTTTTTAAATGACCTGTACCATAGCCTCTCAGTGAGAACAAGGCAGTTTGTACGTTCAGCCCTGGAGACAAGGGGGGTTATAGACGGGACGTTTGAGACATTTTTGAGAAGACAGCGGCTCTCCGCGCTCAGACCACTAATGAACTGGTGCTCAGCAGGGTCCTCCACACAGTCAGCCCATTAGCACAGCCGTTCTAGTAACTGTGCCCAACAGCACAGGAAGTTCAACACTCGCTGCTGACCAAGAGGCCGTCGCCTTATCAGATATGCGGAGAGGAACGCAGGACAGCATGACGATTGGCCTACGTTCAGCCAGTGGGACGATGTGGCAGAATTTGTGGTCTGAGTGAAGAGAATGATCTCAGAGAGAAGGTTCCGGAACAGGCAAGGGATTGCATCACAACCGCGGGGTGAGTGATGGAGTGAAGTAGCAGGACACACAATGCAAACGTCACTGAACGTGAGCAGGAGGAGCTCAGCAGACTTCGTCCAGCAAGTTTCCCCACAAACAAACAAACACGACCCAAACAACAGGGCAAGCACGACCGCTCTCGGACAGACCGCGGACTTGACAGTCAGCTGGACTGTCGAGGTTCAGCTCCCTCTGTAAACCACAGAGTGCACGGTGGGAGCTCACAGATGGAATCTGAAACCACGAACTGGAGTGCACCGAATTGACCGGCCTTAGTAGGCCACAAAGGGTTAACATAACGCCACCGCCAACCCCTCGCTCCCACCAATCAGGCGCCGGGAATCTGCGGAGGCCGAGGCCAGGTCTCGGAGAGGCCGGATTCCCAGGTAATTACAGTGGAAAGCAATATGGAGGAAGTGACAGAAAACCCACATCCTCTGGAGCAACAGTGGCCCTGAGGCATGCTTGCTGCCTCTGTCACAAACCCCCCCTCTTTCCCAGAGATCTGCAGGCCACTTGGAAAGCTCTGCAGTCTCCTAGTGCCCTCATGCTGGTTGATAATTGACTGCCTTGACTCATTTAAGGTAATACTACCTCCATTTTACTGCATATGTAATTACTAAAACATTACTACTATAATACTCTATTACGTTTTATTACTAACACTCAAGAGCAGTGCAGATGACACATGTATATGTATGTTTAATACATACATAATAGCATCTTCTGTTGCTTAAATAAACACTCAAATCCTACTTCAAATGGTATGCAAATCACATTGCAGCCATTCTTGGTGAGTATCTGTTTCACCTCTCAGGTAAACCCAAAGCAGCACATCGGACAGGTGCTGTGGGTTGAAGAGAGAGGTACAGAGAAGCAGAGTTTTGTCTTAAACACTGAAGGTAGTGTCTGGGCCTGTTCTGTAGGCAGGAGTCATACAGATCCATCAATCAACAGGATGGGTCCCTGTGTCTCTTTTCCTGCCTGTTTGTCTGTCTCTACTTGTCTCTCTCTCCCTGGTTCTATGTCCCTGTCTCTCTCCACCTGTTTCTCTCTCATGAGCCATTCTTCTAGTGTGTGGCATTAGGTGAGATGAGCATCCATAAATGCAGATGACATCGTTAAATACTGCAAATTAGCTGAGCTTGAGGTGAGGCGGCTCTTCTTTGCCATGACGGAGCAAAACACACACACACACGTTCAGCTGCTGTAAGCGAAACTATAATGTCTACAAACTCTGCTACACAGGAGCTACAAGAGCAAAACGGCCCGATTCAAGACGGGCCCAGAAGACAAACTGAGTGAAGATGAAAAATGATCAAAATGATCTAAAACAAGCCACATTCACAAAACGCTGCTCCTCAAGCCCCTTTTTACAGCAGAGCGCGAGTTGCTGTGCAGCTCTAGCTGCTCCATCTCGAGGGGCCCGCACCGGCAGGGCGCTAGCCGACGCGTGGCACACGCCAAAGGAAAGCGCAGTGCCAAGCACGCTCTATTTTCAGTGCCCGCCGTCACTCCGCTGCCATCGCCCGCGCTCCTCAAATGCATTGCGAAGATGACTGCCACCTTTTGGAAGCACTGGCAGGAAGGAGGTGTCCTAACCTGGAAAGTGCAGACCTACATAAGAGCAGCAAGGACACTGGGGCTACGAGCGCCTGCCCATGAGCGTCTGCTGGGATGTTTTACCGTTCGGACAGCAGAAAAGGAGACGAGGGGGGGCTGGGGGGGGGGCAATTAGGAAGGCCCTCTGATAGCTTCCTGCAGAACCTTCCTCACCGAACGGACATGGGAGAAAAGTGGGAATTTCTCTTACTTGTGGGATAAGTGCCAAATCTGATGTACAGGATGAATAATACATGGGAACGACCGCAGGATATCCAGAGTAACAGCTGTCCATGCCTGAGGCCACACCCACGGGGCAGCAGGCAAACACCAGAGCCACATCAAGGCCCACACAGCCTGGAGAACACTGAACCAGAACAAAATAAGGACAATGGGCTACATGGTTGTAGACAAGTCATGACAGAATTACACAGGTCCCATTCCAGTCATAATTAGGTCTGGAGACAAAGCAAACTGTAGTTGAACTAAAATAAAACAAGACTCCAGTCTGAGCTGACTACTCCAGTCAAGTGGCATAAAAAAAACAAAAACCTTTGAGTCTGCTGCTGCTGTTGACTTATGTTCAGTCGCTCTCCAGAAAACTGTGGAAACAAACAGTTTGACTGTTTGTGGAAAGCTTTAAATAATATGGAAGATGGGCAGAAGATAATGCTGTTGTGCCTTGTGGAAAATATTAATAATTTTAAGTTTCTAGTTTCAGAAATTAAAAGCCCAAGTTAGATAAAAGCTCTTCTGCATGCAGTTCTTGAGAAAATTCAGTTATTGCTAGACATCCAAAAACAACACACTTTATAAGGAAAGTCAGCAGGTTCAAAATGATGGGAAATATCCACTGAAACCATCATGGAAGGATCGACTTCATCTTGCAGACTAGGAGAGACTCCAGTATTTCAAACATGATTATGACCTGGCTCTCTGTGATTGGTCTATTGTGAGAATCTTCCTGGATTCATCCATATGGGGACACTTCACCAATCCCTCTAATGACAGGAGTCTAGATGGGCCATCTGCAGCTCAGAGTAGACCACAGGAGAGCTGGCTCTGACCACAGAGGACCGGAACTGTAAAGACGCGTCTGTAATAGGAACCTCCTAGGAATTGTGGATAACCAACTTCTTAACAATCTCCATATGCCAAAACAATTTCAAACAAAGACCCTTCCACAAACAACAGCAGCGCATCCTAAATTAGAGTTAAGAATTCAGAAGTAGGCAGACTATTTCTTAAATAAAAGAACAAGAAAACAACAGGCCATGGTTTAAAGATCCACATGTGGCCATATTGGATGGAGCACAGAGAACAGGAGCATGGCCCACTGATCTCTATCTGCAAATGGGCCTTTATAAATGGGTGCTTACATGGGAGTGCCCCGCATGTTTGCAGCTGAAACCGAACTCCAGCTCCGCTTTTGCCCTGCGGTGAGGGTGTAGCCGAGCTCAGCCAACACCGCGGCTGCCCCCCCCCCCCCCCAACCCTGAACCACAAAGAAAGGCTTTGTTGTGAGCGAAACAGAGAGATCCCATGGCCGGCACTTCCCCACGCCACGACAGAAAGCAAGACCAAAGGCTTGCGGGGCGATGGAAGCCGGTAGAAACATGGGGGACTCTCAGCCGGCTAGGCTTGGAATCCGCAGCGTTATCCGGTGTACATGTATAACGGCCAGGGCCACGCCTCTGCCTCTGGCCACTATTAATCAGGTCTAAAACAGACAAAGGGAGACATGGGGGGGGGGGGGGGGCACCACCCCCAATAACCAACAACACGATGCTCTGCATGCTGATGCCTGCTAAAGGCAGCCATGCTGAATGGATGGCCTTTGGCTATTGACTATGCTGAACCTAAGCTCCCTGCCCCCCCCCCCTTTAAGGTTCAAAAGGTCAAGGTAGGAGAAAGGGGAGGGGGTCAGAGGTGTCACACGGGGGAAAAAAAAGATTAATTATGAGAGGAACAACTGATGGGAACTCTTTATCTTGAATTAGGACGTACTGAGCTTCTTGGGAAACAGGCCTAATCACAGATCCAAACCTGAGTCATTTCTGACTCGTATGTGATGCTTTCCTTCATACGATGTCCTTATTCTTTCCAAACTAAGGAAAAGCATAACAGCACTGGCATAATACCTTCATGACAAAAAAGATACATTTCTGTATAAATCAGTGGGACTTTCCCTGTTTACCCAAAATCCACATAAAAGGAACTTTTTTTTTTTTTTTTTCATGGCAGCAGAATGAAATACAGTGGAAATTTGAAACTGGAAAGCTGGATATTGGATATATCAATCAAGGATGCAGGCATCAGATTCAACTCTGGAAAAAATATACTTTGCTGTTACTTTACTGGAACTGTGTCTCAGCGCGTTTTAATAGATTTTCAAAGGAGAAACAAGAGAGGTATTTTCAGAGCCTGGTATGGGTTCTAATCATCTCTGGGCAATGCCAGTCTGTCCTCTACAACTCTCAAACATTAAAACAGTAAAATGTGCAAACTGCTTGAGCATTCAGCATGTCCTCAGATTTACCGTCACAGCTGAAATATGACCACCGATTTGATAAAGGCAGCAACGTCAGTGCCTGCTAGGCCACCGTCCGTGCCAAACGCTGGACTGTCTGAAATCCCATTTACTTACTGTGTCAGAGGAATAGACAGAGACAGGAAGGGCAGAGAGCCAAGAGGCTGGAGGACGCACAGTACATAAGTGGTGTTGGCTCACTCATACGCCGACACTACACTGACTGACAGCTACACTGAAGGACACAGGTTTGCACAAAAAGCAAAAATACGCTCTAAAGAAAAGAGCCATCAAACACCAGTGTCGTCTAACGATTTGGTTGGGGGCAGGATCAGCACAGTTGCTTAGGAAACGTCCACAGCCAACAGCACCTGCTTATCTGAGCGGAGAATGAGGGATTAAGGGGGTTGGCAGAGGGTTGCGATGAATGTTTGCCAAATCTAATGAAGCACCTAGACCAGTCTGACTCCTCACTACTCACCGTAATGGGGAATAATCGAGCAAATCAAAGCTGATCACAACTGACAGCTCATTTCCATCAGTTAGTGCATCTTCGAAATGGTACATGGCTACAGTGCAAGTGACTCAATCTAAATTTGGATCTCATTGAAACACACTTTCACGTTGGTGGTTTATGACGGGGATGTGTTTTGCTAACGTCAGGATCGCTAGATCTTGGTCCGTCACAATTCCCCAAAAAATAAGTAAATAAATAAAATATACAACAAAAACAAATGCAAGCCTGCATTTTGCAGGAGAAGAGCATAATGCATAATGTGGAAAGAAAACAACACACTGCTGATTTGAACTGATTTCCACAAACACGAAGCAGGCAGCGACAGATCGCGCCAACCACTTCAAAACGTGTCTGTGAAAAGTGTCATTATTTTCATACACAGTAAACAGGTGCAGAGGTCTCAGATATTCCCTCAGAGAGACCATGCAACACACCCTGTGTAATCAAACATACAATTGCAATGCAACATCATGTTAAACCATCAGTTTAGAGTCACTAGATTCACAGTATGCCTTTTACTGTGTGAGCTATATGTAGTAATTTGGGATACACAGTGACTGGGGTATGCTATGATGGTGATTGTTGATTATTGGTGAATATGATTTTCATGATGATCGCTAGCACAGTTTAATACACAACCATAATACACATTCTCTCAAAAAACCTAGAATGTGCCAGACGGAGAAAGACTAGCGAGAGTTCAGCAAAGGGAGTTTGTGTGATCCCATTTGACCATGATGCACAGCACCAAAAAGAAAAAAAAAACATTTTCAAAGGTCAGACTTTGACATCAGCTAATGTATGATTAACTGTGCCACTCTATCATCAAGAGTATTGCAACACGGCATGCTGGTCACTTTCAAACTCTAGCCTGTGAAGCGTCCAAAAGGCCAGAGATCTCTTGGACACCATTTTCTTTTAGACAGCCTCAAGGTTTTCTTTCAAACAGCCCTTTCCTTTGAGTAAAACCTTGCAGACTGCATGACTGCCTACCTGGACAGAAGAGTAACAGATTGTTATGGTCAGTCAGGCTTTAAAAATGGAAAGAGGAAGCCAATGTGGCAGATGTCACAATGTTTAAACAAACTGAGGAAACAGGGAGGGCCTACACCTTCAGACTGTGCGCAGTAATATTTTCAAAGATTTTCAAAGATTTCCACCCCATAAGATACAACTTCAGAGCACAGCCTGGCCTAGGTGAAGAACAGAGGAGATGGGAGATTTAAGAAAAGCAGGTGAAATTAGAGCAGGGAGCAGATCCTATCTGCACCCCCAGGAGTGCATGGGTCACACTCCTGTCCTACTCAGAAGACATTCCAGGTGGAACTACCTTTCATAGGAGGAAGAGAACAAGCCAAATGCACCCTGATCACAACGTGGGCCAATTCCATTAACACGTCTCTGTTCCTCACTGTAGAATCCAAAGGTGCAAACCTCCAGGATTTCAGGTCTACTAAGTATCAACTCAGTGTAATATATAAAGCTGAAAGAAATGGAAAAGTCCATTCTATTTTATTCATTTTATTCTATAAATAGAAGTTTATTTGTAACCAGACGTGGTACAACACGATTTATACTTGCGTACTTATGCACGCCAACTCTCAGAACACAATCACTGTACATATTGTGTATACTCAAATAATCCAGATCATTAAATGTATTAACCTCCAAGTCACTTCCTACATGAAGAAACTTGAAAATGCAGTGTAAGCTGCACTGAAGACAAAAGTTTGTGTCTAGTCATGTCAGCATCGTGTAACAGTGCTACCTGAATGATACCGCTATTGTCTGGCTTGGGATTACGGAGGTGACTCAGCTTTATTGGCTGGGGTAAAAGCCCCATGTGTGCAGCAAAGCCAACCATGAGCTCAGTCTAGTCCATCAAACACTAAAGAGCGACAGGGGTCCCAGATGGCACCATCAATAAACCCCACACCCTCCGAACACACACACACACACACCCTGAGAGTACTTGAAAGTAGTGTGAAAGCTGTGGGTCTTGGTTAGGGCAGATGGTAGGTAGCTGCATGTATGGGTGTGTGTGTGTGTGTGTGTGTGTGTGTGTGTGTGTGTGTGTGTGTGTGTGTGTGTGTGTGTGTGTGTGACAGAAAAAAAAAA
>JAOYMR010000026.1:16066633-16076849 GCA_025802075.1 Tenebrosternarchus preto
TGTTTGTGTGTGTGTGTGTGTGTGTGTGTGTGTGTGTGTGTGTGTGTGTGTGTGTGTGTGTGTGTGTGTGTGTGTGCCAGCAAAGAGTTGCAATCTAAAGTGTCTGCAGCAAGAATTATTGAGCTGGTGAGAGGGTGAGAGAGAGAGAGAGAGAGAGAGAGAGAGAGAGAAAGAGAGACTGCAAAGCACTTGGGAGCTGAAATGAGTGAATAATGAAGACAGTTGTCAAGAAGTGATTTCAGCCAAACATCATCTTAATTGCTTCTAATTAGGTCACTGACAGATCAGAGTATTCCAGATTTAGCCTAAAGGTAAGAGCGTGTTTAGTTTGGTTTGGTTTTTATTATACCACAGACCTGTATAATAAGTATGACATCTACGGTGTCTTTTCCATTTAAGAAATACTAACTACTCAGTTTATATAACAATTTACACAATATCATTCATAGCTGTTTTATCATATATTTCTAAATCTATAATGTTAATTATTTCAACATACCTACTACAGTTCCAATCAACAGACAGACCTCTAATGTGTGGAAAACTGGCAGAATCTTTTGACTTGGATTTAGTCATCACCTGTAGCTAAAATAATCCCACTTGCAAGGTTATCTGCACACAGGAACAATCAGCATGCCATGACAGTGGTGTGTCAGTGCTCTTAACCTTGCTGTCTCATCTCCCACTCCAGTATAGAGAGATGAGACATTACAAATGACATTACATCCAGAACAGAGGCGTCACCAAAGACTAATGCATACAGAGAGCGTCCAGTTATCTGGAACACATCCTGAGCCATATTTGAAGAAAGAAAAAAAAGCACCTCATGATACACTCATGATTCTGAGTGGATCACTTCAAAATGACAAAGGTACACGAGCTCTCATCACACTAAAAGCTCAGTTTGGCAACTTCCTGGCAGGGCAAACTACTATTATCATATGTTGCAGTGAACATAAGACTCATCAACCTTTAGGTATTAAAATCAGTGCAACAACAACTGTGTCACCTGACAGGGGCGAGGTCACCACGGCGACATCCAATCCGGCGCCTGGTATGGGCGCAGCCCTCCGCTTAGCTAGTCCCCCCCCCCCCCCACCAACCCGCCTTCCTCTCTTATACTGTACACGTGCTGCAGCTGTCAGTGTGAACTCATCAGAAAAGCCTTTCCAATTGGTGAAAAGATTTAAATCACACATATTTTGAAGTTTAAAAAAATAACATATATGGCTTGGATGAATCACAGTTTCACCGTGCAGTAGAGCTAGAGGCTCACCTTGTTCGTAGTTGACATTGAGAAATTCTCTCCAACAGGCTTTAGGCATGAAGGTACCGTGCTTCAGTCCACAGATGGATACACACTGGAACACTCTCTCCTTCACCCAAACACTACCCTCTCTGAACTGTGCTTTCAAAAGAATAGCCTGAATGCAAGCTTTACGTTTATTACGTACAAGGATGCGGAATTAGACTAGCTAACTGCACGTTTATTCATGCGTATTCAACTCATTCATGTATTCACTTCCAATCTGAGGATTTTGAAGTGGTAAGCAGGCACTCAAAATACCCTTTTTTCCTTTCTTTCCTGAGGGAGCTACGGAAAGGAAGAGTTTTAGATCTGATGCATTTATAATGCGAAACCTAGAGCGATCAGCTACTGAGAAGCAGAGCCGCAGTTCTGAAATTCCTCAAATAAATCTGCGATCCATTCCATCAGCTCCACTAACACTTCTGATGGCTGCCAGCAGTGCGTGACAAGAGGACACAGAGATCGCAGCTGTACTCTTCTTCCTCCCTGTTGTAGTCGTGGATGCAGTACAGAGCCCGGCTGATCGCTGAGGAACCCAGGGAGGCTCCAGGAACCTGGAGAAACTCCAGGAGCTCCCGTGTCCTGTAGAGTGCTTGCTAGGCCAGTGTTTCTCAACCCAGTCTTTGGGACACACCAGACAGTTCCATGTTTTTTCTCTGCCCAGGTTCACAATACATTAGGTTGGAGGAAGAATGAGGAACCGGCTGGAGTGCCCTGAGGACTGGGTTGGGAAACACTGTGCTAGGCTGACTCTTCCTACACAAGTCAATGTCTACACAAAGCACCCACCTTCAACCGGACAGAGAGAGCTCAGGGCCAGAGTTTAACATGATATCAGATCCGTTTCAAATCTGGCAGAATGGAGACAGTAGTAAAGAATTGTATTTGAGGACAATATGAGCAGTAGACATGCTGCGACCTCTCTGAAGCATCTATAAACACACGACTTCCTGTCCCTTATCAAATGGTGTGCTGATAAGGTTAGGACATTCATCTCAGAAGAAAGCTCCCCCCATGCAAAACTAACAACATGGATAAATAGGTGGATCAAGGTTCTTTCACTAAGGCCATGACTAAAGCAAGGAGGCCAGTGAGTATGTGTGCACACCAAATAACTGAGATTCAAACTACCCTCAGCTCTACAGCCAGTCTTGGCTGGATATAAGCTGATAAAGATGGATTCCATTTGTCACCTTGGCTGCCCTTACAATGATGTATCGCTGTGTGATATCTGTGTTTTGCCACAGTGTTACAGACACAACCACTAGCAAGTGCCTTTGCCTTTGGAAAAAATGATGGCTGTGTAACACAAAGTAAATAAACTGAACAAAGCTACAGTAGAGAAGTTAGAGATTTTTTTTTTTTTTATGATTCTGTCAAAAGTGCCATTTAAGGTCATCCAATAATAGAGGTGACTCAAATCATATGCAAATAACTAATTGTATAAATACTCCCTCACCAAGAAAAATACTTCTCTTAATTTGGATCGTTGGACAATAATAAGGCTCAAGCTACACTTAGTAAGCATACATGTAACTACCCTGGAGTTCTTTTATGGTGAGTATTCATTGCAGCTGTGTACAAGGATACGTCCATCTAAAATGAATTGCTGTACGCATGACTCTACTATTAAAGGCCTTAGTCATCACTGTAAAAGGGGGCAGCACATTCCTGGTACATGACTGCTGAGCAAACAACACAAAGTCATAACTACACATCGCCCCCTTTTTTCCTCCGTGTCTCTGTCTTTCCCTCTATAGAAACATGAATAATACGTATTTCATCCTGCAAACAGCCCCAGAGAACGCAGGCCCTGGCCTGTGGCCAAATCCCCATGGTTACTATAGTGCAGCAGCTGCCTCTTTCCTGTGCTAGCTACAGAGGGAGAAAAGAAAGAAGCGGGGCTCTTCGGTTTCCAGGGAAGTAAGAAGGACTGCTGGGGGAAACTTCTGATGACCATGTTCTCCAACTTCCATTGAATAATCTAGCTACTTGCAAAATCCACCGTTTTCTGACGCGTCAGCAAAGTCAGGTTTTATCAGCCTGCCACCAGAGCACTAGTGGAAGAGGATTTCAAAGTGTGCGCTTCGACTGTAGGTCATGATCGCACGCAAAACAGTGAAAGAGATTTTCTGCAGAGATAACAAAAAAACAAAAGATCGATAACACTCTGAAATGACTCATTTGCATTGTTAGAAAATGTTCCCAGGTTTTTAAGACGTCAGACTGTAGGATTGTATACAAAACAGTATACGAATGCAAAATAACTTTATTTATGTTTGCAGCAAGGTTATGACTTGGTGCAGAATAAGCAAGGAATTCTTGAAACGACGCTGCTCGCTGACAGAACTGATAACGGCAGAAAAAACAAATGCTTCCTTTCTCGCATTTGTTGCTTACCTTTGACTTGACTCTCATACTCTGCGATAATCTCTTTATCCTTTTTAAACTTCGATGGAGGATGCGACATCTTCAAATCGTCCTCCGGATAGCCAATAGATGATGAGTTAGTTGTAGTCCAGTAGCTAACTGGCTTATTTGTAAACAATACTCAGTACGAAGTTCGCCTACAGCCGAAGCATCCCGTAGATTTTCAAGTATTCAGATTGAAACCGGGATTCAGAGAACTGCAAATACAGTTGCTGCAGATCCAAATGAAATAACGTAAGCAGTTAAAATCGATGGGGATCTGCGATCAATGAGATCGCAGGAAAACGTTTGAGTAACTGTGTACTAGAAATGTTTCCAATCGCCGCAGCAACATATGAGTCGTCCGTAAGTGACCTAGCTACGTTAGCCAACTTAGCTACTGGTAAATCTTTACAGTTGCTTCAAGTAATACAAACCATTCGCTCATCCTCGTCAGCAATCTATTAAGAAAAGGACGATTAAAATATCATTTTCGGCTATCAGCGTAATACCCAACACACTGCTTTGCCTCGACTTCTAGTTCATTCCCAGATTTGACCGCAGCGCAGCTGTTGGAGCAACTCGTTGGAAATGGGAGGGATTGGAGTGGTGCGTAGCGGAAATGCTGAATGGATTGACAATTTACACAACTAAGTAGTACGAAAATACATAGAAGGAAACTAGCTAACTACTCTACAACTTTTAACTTACAAGTCACTGGATCATATCGATTATAGATAGGGAACTATTCTTTTTTTAAACGATTTCCTGAAGGAAAAGTGCTTTTGCAAATGTATAGAATTTCACTTAACTAACTTGGTCATTAGACATTGTTTGCATTGTAACTGAAGAAACCAAGAAAAAGTCCAGAGATTTATTAAAATCCAAATAGGTGCACTCATATTTTCTTATACACGGATACAGCCCTATGAGTGTTTCAACTCGTTACGACCCCTGGTGCCGACCTTGCAGGCGAGCCCGTTATGGGCACACTCTGACATCTACTGGAAGCAAAAGGGCTTGCTCACGGCTACGCTTATGTCATTTACGTTAGTGGTCTAATGAACTGAAATGTCGTTTTCTCTACTTGTATAAAAATGTATATTACTTATTAACTCATTCAGATAATCCAGATCCAAATAAATAATTTTCATCAAATTATTTTAATTGCACTGCACTTTAACAGCTCAGTGTACAACATACAAACAAATGACCATAAAAATAAACATTATTGCACATCAACAATTTGTAGGCAGCAATTTACATACTTACATTTCAAAACAATATTAACACGAAGTAAGAAGAAATATTTAGCAACTAAATAAATACAATTCTGTGAATTAGCAGCGAGTTGGCATGATGAACTTAAATCGGTGACCAACATGCAAAGTCACTGCTTTTAAATGATCTCTTTTTTTGTCCTAATATGGTCTCCTCTTAGCTGAGTTTAAAGAAGGCCTCCTCTAGGACTTCCGTAAACTTGTCTTTCATCTGCTGACGGAACCCAGTGTACCACTCTAGCAGCCTCATTCTCCTCTCAGTCTTCTCTGCCTGGCTCATCACTCGCTCCTTCTCCAAGAGAGCAGGCAGCTCCGTCCAAGCCTTGAGGAAGATGAAGGGCGCCCCCGCATCTTTGAGCAGGCGGAGAGGGGAACTGCGGCCGTCTGCACATGACCCTGGAGTCAGGACGTCTTCCACCACAGGTACAGAGCCAAAGGCGCAGGCTTCATAGATGCGGTAGCACTCGCTATTGACTCCAACTGGGCACAGGGTCAGGTCACTCTGAGCCAGAGCCATGTGGTACTGTCTGGAAGTTTCTGCCGTCTCTTGAGGAAGCCACCTAATACAAGAGACCAGAATCACGTCACCTAGCCATGAAAAGCTAATGATTATGTTTAATTAGCTAATAAACATTGTTATAGTGTTATTTTGGCTGGTATGCTTCATAGACTTTCCATTCTGGCTATAAAAGACAAAGAAAACAAATGCATACTTCTCTCGAGCATTTATGAGACATCGTTTTTCCAAGTCATTTTGCTTCAGGATACCCATGAGAATTTCCCGGGAAGAGTTCTTATAGATGGTGCCCAAGAAGTTGCAGACATAGGGTCTTGCAGAGCTCACCATCTGTGTGTTAGGTGTTACAACTGGGAAGTGCCTATACCTGATGGCCAAGAAAAGAAATCCAGTTTATTCATTGTTGAACGTAGATTTTAGATAAATCAAAGAAAAAAATCACTATAAACGGAAAAAAATCAATGCTAAAAATTAAATCCCTAATTTTTCTGGTATTAAAGTAATTTGAGGAATTATTTAAATAAAACAGTAAGAATTACTGGATCAAGATCAACAATTTATAATTGAAATATTCATAATGAAAGTGTTTCTTACGTGGCTACACCAAGTGGCCACTGGAAGACATCCTTGTCATTGACCCAGGGGCTGTCATACACAAGAAAAAGGAGATCCACAAATCCCCCCTGTCTCTTCAGATATGGACTAATCCAGTCATTAGTACATTGCTCACTTCCCAGTAAGACTACAGCCACTCTAGAGATTGTGTGAGCCTGTACTAGAGCTTGAGCATGTTGCAACCACTGGATAGAGTACGAGATCTTCTGCTGTTCACGACCATTCAACACCAAGACTACACTGTCTGTGTCCAGGGGAACATGACCCTGTACCACCGCTGGGCCTGTGTAGAAGCTGTAAGAACAGATCATCATAGGTTAACAGGCATTTTTAGACATGGGCCAAGATTTCAGGATGCTTACAAATGTATCAAGCTCATCTTTGACATTTCAGTTCAGGACAGATGCATCATCAAAAAAGAACCAAACAAAAAATTCCTCTGTCCAATTCCTGTCAAATTATGGAAGCCAAAATTAATGAATGGTACACATTGATTCTGTTTTCAAAGCAACCTTGTTAACTAAATAGAAGACAGCTGATACCTGAAATTAATCTTCCCTGACTGGATCTCTCCTTCTCTCCAATGTCCTGTTTTGTCAGTAGGGCTCAGAGGACCCTCTAAAATGTGTTCCCACAAGTAAAGTCCTAAAAGCAGGAAAACAAAGAGATTGCATATCTGTTGTGGACTGAAACCAACTTTCTTCATTTCAAATGCATTTCATTTAGACCCAGAGCTAGGAATTCTATGACCTAATTTTCACATTAACATCAAAACATGTTATGACTGAAACAGTCACTTCAGGACATACCATAGAATCTAAACCAGATTGCTTCAGAAGAGATTACTCCTCTTTTGAATTAACTGCTGAGCAGTCACACAGTACTAGTGACCTCTACCATGGAAAGAGGAGTAAGATATGTGGATACATACCTATTGCTGCTTTGCCCCAGATCTGAACCTTGTATCTTTTGGTCCTGCTTTTAGCAATGTGCTCTTGATATGATCTATAAGCCTCTCTTCGTTTCTGCAACACAGTGATAGAGTCTGCTCGCTCATCTTCATCCCACGGGTTCCATTCCTCCTCACCTACGTTGGAATCATCTATAAATATGGCAAAAAAAATTAGTAAAGCGTCGTGCGAACAAATTCCCTGGGATATCAATAACACAATAATCATACCAGCATGTAACTAGTCCCTTTTCTGTCCATTGCACACAGTTATCTCCTCCCTCTTGGAACACGGCGCTAGCTAACAACAACTGAGCTTATTATATTGTGTTGAACAAAACAATGAGATGTCAAGTACCGAGAATGTTTTCAAGTATCAGTCTTGAACGGTACATGAAACATTTGTTACTGACAGTCATAGTCTTGCCTTCGCTGGCTTTATGTCTACTTAGTAGCCCACCAACCGGGCTTTTTAAAGCTAATCATATTTGCTACAGTTCACAGGTCGACGCTTAAGCTGCTAGCTCACTAGCTAACTAGCCAGAAAGCTTTTGGTTGCTAGCTAATGTTAGCAAACGTACCTGAGGTTGCAGAACCTTTTTTCACCACTCGGTGCACGCGAGAAATAACCTTCTTATTAAAAAACACACTGTATGCAGCATACAATGAAAAGAACACATAAGCCAAAACAACAACTATCGCTATTTTTTTACGCATTAATCTCATTATTAAAGATCAGCTGTGCACCCATCCTTTGCAGGCTTTCACGTAACGTTACAGTGATTGTTTACATACGTCACGATTGAAACCCGGAAACAAATGTTAAACATCTATTATAGCCGGAAATGTTTTCTAGCTATATATTTGTTATCTAAGGCTTAGCGTGTTTGTTGCAAAACAATAATTTATATTTAAATTCTTACTATTATTTAATATACAATTATACAAGTCCAAATAGTGAATTGATCATTATGAATTTTATGCCAAAATATGATACATTTTGGAACAAGCTGTGGTAGGGTGTAACTGATCCAGCAGTGCTCTCCTCCGAATATGGTCACGCTATAAACTAACACTCTATTTTTAACCAATCAGATGTGTCTGTCATTTTTTAGATCCGCTAAATATGATTTCCCAAAGCATGTTTCAGGAATACATGTAGCCTCAATCCCTACAAAGCTTCAGGTGCATGCTGAGAAGTAGGGTAAGTTTCAAATACAGGCCACTAATTTTTTTCTAGTCAAACATCATAAAAATAGTGAATCGAGATATATAGCCTTTCCCTTATCCCTGTGTACATTAAACAACTAATGTCACTTTGGTTAATTTCACATTAAAACTGTTAAACCAAATAATATCAAATGTCAACTCATGCTGAGATATCTAATGTAATTTAGAGGCTTTAAAAACACCTAACAAAATACATTTACCTTTTAAATGACCAATAATTTATTTTATTTAGCTTAACAGTCCTTGTTATAACCTTTTGTCACACATGTTCCTCATATTGTCATAATGGTTAGTACAGAGTTATGTGCCACACTAGAGCAGCTGAATATGCTTGATGGTAACACATAATTAGATTTTTAAAATAAACTAAATGAAAGGACAGGTTCTCTGTTCCTGTGAAAGATTCGTTTATCTATAAAGACTAGTCATGCAACATTTTCACTGGGCTTATTCAACCTCAATAGCCAACTGCTATCCAGTCATTTAACATTTCTGAATAACTCTCTTTATACATCTCTGTAAAACAGTATTGATACATTTTTATTTTGATGTCAGTCCACATAATGTACTTCGGCTTGAAGCTCTCTGTGAATATAGTTCAGTAAAGCAGCAGTCACCTGCTTCTGTAGTGATGCATCCCCCATTACTATGGCAGTTAACTGAACTACATCAGTCCAGTTTATTGAACCCAAGATGGTCATGATTTCCTCATAGAGTTTTTGTTGTTGATCCATCGTCATTTCCACGATGACCTGAGGCAGTGGTTTAAACTGACCATTTGTCATCCAACAGCCCAGAAGTCCTCCAACAGCCCCGCCTTTCAATGAGGTGAGGAACACATATTAATGAATCCTTACACAGCTGTCTGACCACGGAAGTTCAATATTTCTGTAATTTTCCAATAATGATATTTACCTACTGCAATGCCAAGCGGCCCCCCTACCAATCCTCCAGCAAAAGCAAGTCCTCCGGCAGTTAACGCCCCCTTCCCAGAATGTTTCACTGTAGTCTTTATTTGTTGATTTGCAGACAGTTCACAACACAGCTTCATCACATCGTCAATGCGTTGTGACATCTTGGATAATCAATTACCTAGATACTTTGCTGTTTGTTGTGAAAAGACAGTTGGCCATCCAAGAATAAGCATTTAAAGGTATAATGCACATTACAGTACATCCAAAAGCTAAAAAAAAGTAAATGGATAATTAAAAATTATACACAGGGCCATGTGACTTGATGTGACAAATTTTCTTAATTTGGCTAAACATGATTTGTTTTGTATTAGTTTTCTTGAAGGCCCATCTAATAAGCAATTCATTGTTACACAGCAGAACACAAAAATAGCCTACTTACCCTTAGAATTCAAACTTCACACTTAGATTTGTAGAGCGTTAAAAGGGCAAAAAGAGTAAACTCTAAGTCCATTATAATAAGCTATCTACATCGAAATCACTACTAGAAATAAGCTAAAGAAATACATAGTACGAATGACATGATATATCGTGCTGCGCTAGTGACGAGCGCAATATTTTCAAAATAAAAGTATGTCAGCGATGACTTTTAAACTCCCAACTCTCTTCCTTTGCATTAAAACATTATCCGCATCTAAAATTAAAAATCATCATATTCTTTTGGAAAAATTGAGTGAAGTGTAGTTTTTTTTAGAGCAAAATGACTCTAATGGGATTGATTAAACGACCAAAAGCTATCCCAAGATATCTCAAATGTTTTTCTTCTCTTTAAATACAAACATCTATATATTGTTTTTTTTAATTCAATAGTCATGTAATAAAAATTATAAGACTTTTTTCCTATTGACAACATCTTTACATGTATTAAAGAGACCAACTATTTCTGTAAGTTAACTGGGGCATAGATTACTGTTTTATATCGTTGTTCTTTTGTTT
>JAOYMR010000026.1:16079840-16106976 GCA_025802075.1 Tenebrosternarchus preto
TAAGTGGAAAATTCCCTCCTTGTTCTATATGTACCATATTCTTATGTATTTTTTTTACTTTGTTCTAAGAATAAAGTTCTTTTTTTTTTCTTGTAAATTTGTATCTCGTCCAATTTTTTATTCTTGTTATCATGTTTTGAAGGACGAAATGGAAGAGCAATATGGTGAACGCTATGCCCTAAAGTTGGAGGAGAGATTGTCTCATTATCTTGAAGAACTGGACAAAGCCCTTCCACACCACACTTATATTGAGAAGGTGGGTGGACAGGTTTGCATTTGTGTATATGAGCACATGGTGAGTGATTGCATTTTTTCCAATCTGTACATGTTCTTTTGTGTATGAATCCCACTTAGATTCTAAAGCAACCATGGCCACTGGGGGAGAAAGAGGAATTACTGCAGCAATTACTTACCTGTAACACTGCATCCATACCTACAGCTTTGAAGAGACTGCTAAAATGTGGTAAGGCACTAAGTCTTGCTAAAGTATGTGGCAAATGAACTATAGAATCTTACAAAAACAATGAATTGATCTATTCCCGTTCTTCCAGCTATGGCAGACTACTACAGTAGTGATCATCAGGAAGTTGGACTTGTGAGACCAGGCCTTGGACCTTTCTCCATACATTGTAGGCCATCTCCGGAAAGGCCAGAAAATGAGACGTTGCCAGAGGCAAACTTCCAGGACACATGGCCGGATAGATCCTCATTGCTGCAGAAAGGCTCAGAGAAGAAGAATTTAGAAGGACAGGTCGTGAGGTTGAGGCAGAGGCTGAGTCCGACAGCAGAAGCAGAGCAAGCTGTTGTATGCCCACGTGAGCTAGAGCCCCCTGCATCTCAGGGGGCAGCCACTGGACAGGCTGCACGACAGCAGGAAGCTGAGGTCGACTCAGCACGGCATTTGTGCTCCAGACATGGCAAGAGAATGAAGAGCATCGTTCTGGAATGTTCTGATGAGCTTCAGGCTCAGGACAGGCACACTCCTGTGACACAGGCAGAATGTACTCCTCCCACACCCCCCCCACCATTTCTTCAGTCCACGCCAAAGAAGCTGACGCAGACCTCGCCATCTCTACTCCCGGACTCCTCCTCTACAAACATATCGTCATCTTCACACCCAGACTCCACCACAAATCTTTCAGGGACTGAAGACAGTCTTTCAGAAGCATTGTTAGATGAGCTGTGCTCTGTGAAACAAAATACTTCTGGAAAATCCTCAGTCCTGCAGCCCAGCGTGTCATCATCATTCTCGTTTTTACCTCATCAACTCTTACCATCTTCAGCACCTCCTTCTCTACCACAATCTTCATCTTCTGCTAGTCCTTCAATAATTCCAGCAAAGCAGATCACATCCCATCACATCTCACCTTCACCAACGACTCAGTCCTCAGTCTATCCAGAATCTTCCTCCTCTGTGTTCTCCTTCCATCATGTCAGTTCTCCAACATCCTTAAGTCACATGCCCTACTCATCATCATCCTCATGCCCAGCTCCAGCGGCAACTGCCAGTCCAGGCCAGGATACTGAGCAGGCACGAGGTGCAGGGCCTCACGCTTTGGGCATGCCCATCATCTCTGATACGAACAGAGCCTTGGGAGGAGAGCTGAAGCTGTCCTCTGAGACGCAGGCCTTCCTCCTGCATTGCAAATGGTTGCAACCTCAGGTGCTCCTCTGTAGACTAAGCCAAGAGGAGTGCTTCACGTTCTCGCCCGCAAGCACAGTCACGGACCAGGCGTCCAAGCAGCAAGACCTGGACGTGCAAGAAGAAGGAGAGGAATATGTGTCGTTAGATGTGAATTTACTGTATTCGGACTCCAACTCTGAATCAGACACGCACGACTCTGATGATCCGGATTATGTTCCATCCAAGAGACTCAAGGCACAGGTGGACTGACAGAGATAGAGAAAAACCTCATTGCATGACCCGTGCAGTTATGTAACCTACCTGAAATCAGGCTAAATATTAACCACAGGTTTTGGTACTGCCAGCTTTCCATGCTATTCCACAGACAGTAGACTTAAATGATCATTTTGATTACATTTCTATTTAAGTTTATGGAAAGGGCTCAGCTTTTTCTGTTTGATGTTCAAACATGAGAGTTTTTAAACAAGATAACACAACTGCAACGTGACCAGTTTGTGTAATTCCTAGGTTCTTTTACTCAAATTTTATCTTGTTAACTTCTACGGTTCAATGGGTGAGACCCTATTGTACCCGGCTCTGTTGTATTGACTCCTCATAGATATGACACTTCCTTTTTTTGCTCAGTCCCCCGCTCAGCGCGCGCGTGTGCGCTCTGGTGGCATGGTGTCAAAGCTGTGAGCAGACCGCACGCACACCCATGCTGGATTCCACGTGCTGCCAGTTTAGTGATGTGTACATTTGTCTTGAGGAGGTCAAGGGTCATCACGTACGCCACGAGCAATGGCAGTCGTAATATAAGTGTCGTGCCTTATGTGAGCACCTGCTTGGAGGGAAGAGGAATTATGGGAACCAATGAAACATTCAAAAAGTTTACACTCGCTGAGTCAGTCTCACTGAGCTCTTCAGCTTCACATCATAATTGAGCGCTGATTTGGTCATTTGACAGGCTTTGTTGACTTATTATCAAGCCAATATAAACAAGAAAATGGTTAGTATGTTTGCACATGAGTGTTGGGGACAAAATGTTCAAGGATAGTTGAGTGTGTCATCTCTAAAGCAGTGTTTATTTTGATGTGTAATTTTTAGTGCAAACCTGATAGTTTTCTGATATTGAAGGGCATGATGCATCATTCATATATCTATATCATATTGTACTGTTGCTTTTAATGAAGATTTCTATTGTTTTAAACTATGGTTATGATAAAAAACAGAACATCATAGACTGAAGACCTGGGAGACTGCTCCTAACAGCCTTTAAAACCTGAGTAACTCTTGAGTTCTCTCACCATGTAATGCTTTTATTTCTTTTCTATGTACAACTTCAATTCCAATAAAAAATTATTAATGCAGAGATACAACTTTTGGACTGTGTTAGAAATGATTAATAAAATGCTTTACTTCCACTCTTTGTCCAAGTCCTGTGGTTTTAAAAGTGTTTACCAGGTAGAGTGTTTTAAATTGATCTTCGTACAGGCACCACATCCCAGATTTGTTGTATAACCAACAAGCACTGCACAGTCCACCTGTTTCCATGGGTATTGCACCCATGGTTTCCTAGAACATAACTGCGACTGACGTAAGTGTTGGTTATGCATGACAGTGATGTTTTTGTATTTGTGGGGTTTGCTTGCCCCCTTGGTTCACCTTTTGTCTGTCTGTTGTTTTCTGGCATTTATCTCTGATATTATGTGGACTGGTGTTTTATTCACTTAATCTAGAATTATAAAATTTACTATAAGGCTTCTTGTTTCTTTATATTAAACTCTAAATTCAGTTTTAATTCATGCTTGCTCTTCGGATATACTAAAAAGCGTGAAATAGCAAACACGGCTGGTTGCCAGGCACAGAGTTCAGCTCGGACACTGAGAAACAACAAAGAAACGTGTGGGGATTTGTCAATACATCATGTAAGAAACGGTGCCTTGGGTTAGGGTTAGGGTTAGGGTTTCCCCTGATGGAAGAGCAGTTTCCCCACAGTGCGCTTTGTTTAATCCCACGTTTCAACAAGAGAAGTCGGACTACACCATGTTAGCAAGGGAATTTGTGCGCTTTTACGCACAAAAGCAGCAGGATGAAAAGCGTTAATTGCAGACTGCTGCTCTTGAAAACGTGTTCCAAATTTTTGTATGTGATGTAACTGGTTGGTTGGGGCAGCCCTCAGTCTCCACCAATGGAAAAAAGTGCATAGCTCGACACCCATTTCTTGGGGTCTCGCTATAAAATCGGCCTAGAAACACATTTTCATTGCAAATTCTAAAATCTCCAAATCCGTGCCATTGCAAGGTGAAATTCTTATCAGCCACTTCTAAAGGTATTTATCTATCCTGGTTATTCACAGTCACTTTTGATACTTTATGAATGATAAAAATATTAACTTAAGGACAAAATAGTTTCATTTTCCTGACTTTTAGGTTTAGGTTTTCCATTAGTTTTCGTTTTATTATTATTATTATTATTATTATTATTATTATTATTATTATTATTATTATTATTATTATTATTGCTGTTGTTATTGTTAACCACATTTCATATTAGCGTTTCTTACTTTTTCAGGTATGATAGATGCCCTTATGGCCTGTTTATAATTTATGCCTGTTGGTCAGCATGCGGCAAATCTGTTTGAAATCTGTTGAAAAAAGACCCGTTTCCTTCCCTTTTTTTAGCTGTCTATTTCGCCATTTGTTTATGTGTTAGAAAGATCCACAGAAGGGCAGAATCATTTGATGGAAAGTAAATGATTTTGCTGTTTAATGATTAATGTGTAATTTTATTCACCTTTACCAAAAGAAAGGTCGTCAGAATGAATGGCAACGGAGTACTGAGCAATGGATTTCACAAAGATACCATCAACGGGCACGCGATCAATGGGAACTACATAAATGTGAACGATGTCCATCTCATCAGCGCGCGGACGTCTATCAGCCCTACAAAGCTCAAGTCTCGCAAGCAGCGATGGAACGTCAGACCCTCCGAAATGTCAAAGAACACGCTTAATCCCATCCGTGCTATTGTCGACGGCATGAAACTAATTCCAAATCCTCGCAAATGCATGATTGCTCTATCCATTGGTATAACAATGCATTACTCTCACGCTAAATAAAAAGTGATAAACTAAAATATTACCAATCCATCTTTTTTTTTTACTTAAATTTGTTTCCCATATTTGTTTCACTTCACCAGGTGATCCTACTGTATTTGGAAACTTGCCTACAGATGAGAGTGTGCTAAAAGCAATGAAGGATGCTATAGATTCCCACAAATATAATGGATATGCTCCCTCAGTTGGTGAGACTGCAAACCTGTTTAGCCACAAGATGGATTAATCACACAAAAAAAAGTCAGGAACACGTTTATAATAGTAGTCTGCTACTTAGGAGCAAACATGGCAAATGCTATTGGTAAGACCTCTTATCTCAATATTATCAGGTTACCAGAAAAGCAGAGAAGCTGTGGCAAATTTCTACAGTCATCCAGATGCTCCTCTTGAAGCTCAGGTAAACCCCATGAACCAATCGAATTGAGTGATGTTATAGCCAATAAATGAGTTGATGAACAGTGATGTCAAATGAACAGTGATGTCAAATGTCAACAAATGCAATACTTCCTAATTCTGTCTTATATCTATTACAGGATGTGATCTTGACCAGTGGCTGCAGCCAGGCTATAGAACTGGCCATTAGTGCATTGTGCAACCCAGGAGATAACATCCTAGTTCCTTGTCCTGGGTTCTCTCTCTACAAAACCCTGGCAGTGTCTATGGGCATCCACGTCAAGCTATACAACCTGCTCGTGAGTAGCTCTGACAAAATCCAGGAGAGTGTAACTGTAGATGGTGGATTTTGAAGAAGTGAGAAGAAGGTCTGTGGTGCACCTTGGGGGAGATGTTTAGGAATAAATAAGGGGCATTGTCTTTCTGTACTAATCCTTTATGCATGTGTGCACAAATACAGACCAAATAATGTTACATTAACTTATCTTAAGGTCCCTTTAAATCTAGAAGAACATGAGTGCTGGGTTGGGGTGGAGGGTAATGTTAGACATGGTTCATGAAGGCCAATGTGTGCATGTAAGTGTGGGAACTCCAAAAGTCTGTGTGTCATGGTCACGGGGTGCACGTTAGTCATCAAAGCCAGAGCCACACTGAACTAACACTAACCCAGGTTGCTAAAACACACTGCATCCTGGAAACACACTTAGATGTTTTGCACTGGATGGTCAAATGTGACCTGAGGGTAAACACTCAGGATGACTTTAGCTGTGGTTTGCTGTATATATATATATATATATATATATATATATATATATATATATGATCTCAAGCTTCCCATACATTTCACAATGTCTCTGTGTACCTCTAGCCAGAGAAGTCCTGGGAGATTGATCTGCAACACTTAGAGAGTCTGATTGATGACAGGACAGCCTGCCTGATAGTCAACAACCCCTCAAACCCCTGCGGCTCTGTATTTACCAAAACACACCTACGTAACATTCTCTCTGGTGCGTGTGCAATTCAGTTCAGTTTGTGCAACTCAATATGATTATGCAACTCACTTTGTACTCATCTGTACTGATTTATTTAATTCTATGTACAGCATGTATATACAGTACAGATATGTAAGTATCCTACAATGTTAACACATTTATTTCCTATGTGGTGTAGTTGCCTCTAGACACTGCATCCCTATCCTGGCAGATGAGATTTATGGAGACATGGTAAGTTATTGCCACACGTCTTTGTGCTGTCATATTTTAGTTTATTTTATTGTCACCGTTTTCTTTTATACCCAGTAAGCTTTTGATTTTGAAAAATGACTCCAACAACATGTTCAATCTTCTGTGAACAATTCTAAAGCGAGCTCTCGTAGCTGTGAGGATACTGTGCGTCGTGCGATAAGTGAGTGTAAAGCGTTTAACTTCAGGGCAGAGTTGCAGAGTGCTGGGCCTGTGATACCAGCATTGGACAGCTCTTAGGTTATAGAGGAAGGGAGATGGAAGAGAGCCAGGTGTGATGCTGGGTCAGCTCCACAGAGGCCGTGCCAAGCTGCGGGTCACCACGGCCAGGTGAAGGGGATAAGCTCCAGGCCAATCGCTTTGCCCACTGCAGAGTGTGGAAATACTAGTTGCAAGAAAATATTGGTGTTTCCAGGAGGAGTTACAGATGCAGAGGAATACTGTGGTTCCTAGAGAATGGGTTAGAGATACTGTAATGACTCGGTTTCGGGTAAATAATGACTGAAAAGAGCATGGGAAGCTGGAGAAAAGCTAATTGGTGCCTCAGTAATGAAGCACAGCAGCGCTCTTAAAACAGCCTATAATGGCATGAGCGTGAAGTCCTACTGGGACACTGGGACTGGATATATTGGTAATATCACCTAATAACGAGTCAAATTTATTAACTGGAGTCTCAGTAAAAATGTATAGGGTTTAATTGTATGGGCTTGTTCAGCTTTTGAGCTCTTGAAGCTTTAGAATTAAGTAAGGGAAAATCATATTTTCACATTTCCAATCCAGGTCTGCTTATCCTGGACAGCAGCGGCTATTTGATGTTGCTGTAAAACCTATAGTTTCCTGCCACAATGACAGTGCACTTTTTCACCGCATGTGTTTTTGTTTAGAATATACGTGAGACTGAAGTACCAGAAGGGGCCAAGAAAGAGAGGGAAAGCATGTTAATGGCATGGTGTGTTAACTGCCTCCATACAAGGGAGTTTGTGCTTTGCTAGCCATTGATTTTGACATAGAGGGGGGATGTCTGAACACAGTCTAGTTGTTTGGACCATAAGGAAGAAAGGATAAATACTGATATTTGAAAGTTAGCTTTTTAGAAGGAAGTCTGCCAGAATTGCAGTTGTACTGCCTCAGCCAATGAGATGTGAGGCGGATTCCTCTCACCCAACATCAAGTCTTCAGCTGTAATGAGAGCCAGGCAAGCAGACATCTGCCGAACTATACTAGTGGATATTCTCTTGCTCTCTCTCTCTCTCTCTATCTGATTATATTATACAGTTTTTTCTACTTATTGCATCTATAGCAATCCCACGAGCCATGAGAGTAGACAGTGGATAAAGGAACACAAAAGACAAAATATTAACATAAAGCTGAGCAGTATGAAGGCGGACACATATGCTGAGAAGAGCGAGATTTATTAGGGCCAAATCCAAAGTCATAGTCATTAGAACAGTCCAGAGTCACACAGCCAGAATGAAACATGGTAACTCGGAAACAAAACAAAACAAACAGGCTCAGACAAATGATAACATAGACACCTTAAACACAGAGAGGACGTTTAAACAAAGAAAAACATCCAATGATACATACGTGATACAAACATGGGTATAGGCATGAAATGACACACACACACATATGTTATAATATAATATTAATTTCTTCCAACCCTAGGATACTGATACGTCTATTGTTCAATATTGTAATGACCATATCTGTGGTCTTTTAAAATTCCTCAGGTCTTTCCTGACTGTGAGTTCCATTCTATGGCTCCTCTCACCAGTGATGTCCCCATATTGTCCTGTGGAGGTCTGGCCAAGCGCTGGCTTGTGCCTGGTTGGAGGATGGGCTGGATCCTCATCCATGATCGCAATGATATCTTTGGACCAGAGGTGAGCTGATCCACAACGCTTCCTTATTTGGACACAGGACACACATGGCATTCTAATGTCACCTTCCATATTTTCACCTAATTGCCTCCAAAGATTCGAGAAGCTCTTGTGAAGCTCAGCCAACGCATTTTGGGTGCCTGCAGTGTTGTGCAGGGGGCTCTGGAGAGCATATTACATAATACCCCATCCGAGTTCTACCAAAACACCATCAGCTTTCTAAAGGTAAGAAAATCAAGGTGTATCACTGGAACAAGGATTGTGTGTTTAGGTGTGAACATGGCATTCTAAAAGGCCATTGCTTATGGTCCTTTCCTCTAGTCCAACTCGGAGATTTGTTTCTCGGAGCTGTGCACCATTCCTGGGCTCATGCCGGTGATGCCTTCTGGGGCCATGTACCTCATGGTGAGTGTCATGTTCTTCACAGTACATGGTAATATTTTAACGGAAGTCAAAGCAACAGGGCAGTAAAAATGAAACCATTTACAGAAGGCTATGAAACCGACCTTGGCCACCAGCTCTAGTTCTTTTCTACATATCAATAATGTGATGTCAGTTTTACAGGGAACAACAGCAACCTTTGCAGCTTAATGGTCTGCATCTGTGCCCAATTTTAGGTTGGTATTGAAATGGAGCACTTTCCAGATTTCCAAAACGATGTGGATTTTACTGAGTGTCTGGTCACAGAGCAGTCTGTCTTCTGCTTACCTGCCACGGTATATGGCTTCACATTCTGTACTGCATTTATCTAACCATCGGTTTAGTGTCTCTTCACGCACATGACATATATCTCTCTTACATCATCAGGCATTTGAGTATCCAAACTATTTCCGGATTGTGGTAACAGTTCCAGAGGAAATGATGGTGGAGGCGTGTGGCCGGATCCGGGAGTTCTGCGCACGCCACTACAGACCTCTGAGTGAAGGCAGCAACGACCTGGACCAGTGAATACAAAGAGAAACAAACAAAAGAGCACTGACTGAGGTTATGATGGGTGTTAAAGAACAAAGATGATTTCATACCGATAGTGAACAGGATAGATTGAAATTCTTTGCCTTCTTTTAAGGAAACAAATTTTTTTGGTCAATATTTATATTTGCATGGGTCAGTTAAAGTGTCTAGTGTAAACCTAGGTTTAATCATTGTAAGCTATGGTGAACTACCCTGTACAGAGCATTCAGCTGATTCAAATCCATTCTGTTATGGAGGACATGTGGCCCTCAGAACCACTGTGTTAGCTCACTGGCAGCTACAAACTCCGATGATGGATTTTAATTTCTAAACAGTGGTATCTAGACAGTATCCTCTGCAATGCACAGTACCTACATATGATGCTACGAGCATTATTTCTTGAGATTATTATATTAGTGTAATACCTTTGTTTGCATGCTCAGCCAATTAAATACAGCTATATTTCGCTGTTTTTATAGCTATATATATGCTTTATATATACTATATATATATATTCTTTCTTTCTTTTCCCAGTATTATACAGCAACTATTTAAATAAAATTTTTGTAAGAGAAACCTTTGGTAATGGATCAAGTCTTTTTATCCATTTTAAGCGCTACTGTGAGATTTGAGCACTCTTACTATTTATAGATAGAACTGTTAAAGAACTCTCATTCTGTTAATAAATATCATTTTATTTAATGCTAGCATGTTATATACTATTATGCATAGTTACCAATAATACAAATCATAAAAACTTTGTATTAATGGAAATTAATTTTGTTTATTAATTATGTTTATATGACCAGAATATTACTGCTACATTACTCAAGTATGTAGAGTTGTGAGAAGATCCAGTCTCCTGGGATCTTTCAGTACAGTAAGTCTACACATATTTAAAAAATGATCAGGCACATGCCAATGAACAGGAAGGGTTTAGAAATTATCCACTGAAATTTCTCTATAATGAGACATTTACCTCTAGTTTCATTGACAACAGTCAGACATGTTCAGTTCAAATAAACACGTGGCCTTGGTGAGGTTTACCTGAGGTTTGCTGACAAATCATTATGTAAGGTTTCAACCTGTATTTCCTGCAGTAAAATGCACTTGAGTTTGTGGCCAATAACCTTTTCAGTGAAGTTAATAAGTTTGCAATTTGTGTGTGCACCACTCTGAAAGTCCTCTTAAGTCAATAAAAGGAACATCATGTAGTTGTTACAGGCATGCTAGATCAGCCTTGCAAAGCTGTGGTCCTGGAGGTCTGCAGTCTGAAACAGTTTAGTGCCCTTAGCTGCTCTAAATCACCAAAGCACAGCAGAGACAGCATCTTTTCTAGACAAAACCTTTCTGGAATGTCTCGTTTTGTAGGGATCACGCAAGACAAAATACGGCACTGGCTTGATTCAGGCTTTTGAAATCAGAGAAAACATATAAAGTGCTGCCTAGAAGTTTGTGAACACTACAGCAATGGTCAGATTTTTGATAAAAATATTAATGTTAAATTATTAAATAATTATAAATTATTAAAAGTTCCCAGTTCATAATACTGACATTCCAAATAATGGACTCAAACAAAAGAAATGGTTATGTTGTCATTCTTTATTTGACTGGGCCAATCCAGAGCACAAATCTTCTTCTTCTTCTTCAGACATTCCTTGGTTGTATTGCTGGAATGGTTCGGATCATCATCATGCATGATCCATCTTCTGACAAGCTTTAACTTCACCACGGATGGCTTCAAGTTATGCTTCAGGATTTTACTAATTACGTAGATGAAAAGTAAGCCCTGGTCTATGTGCACGCTTCCACAATGAGAACCTAGAGACCAAAACTGTCATGTTTTGGCAAAATGTTAACACTGCATACCACGAAAAGAACCTCCCAACAGTGAAGCATGGCTTGCTTTTCCTCCACACAGTCCAGAAAAGATTGAATTGTGAGGAATATTGTAAAATCCTGGAACAAAACCTGAAGCCATCCGTTGTGCAGTTAAAGCTCGGCAGAAGATAGATCATGCAGCATGATAATGATACAAAGTATTCCAGCAATACAACCAAGGATTGGCTGAAGAAGATGATTCATGTTCTGGATTGGCCCAGTCAAAGTCCTAACCTAAAATCCAATTGAAATGATGTGTTGGGACCTGAAGCATGCAGTTCATGCCAGAAGCCCACCCAACCTCTCTCAATTGGCTGCATTCTGAAAGGAAGAGTGGACAAAAATACCCCAAAGTAGATGTGAGAGACTGATAAGTTACTACAGAAACCGTTTGGTTGAGGTTATTACTGTGAAAGGAAGTGCAACATCCTATTAACTGAAGGGGTTCACATACTTTGACACCCAAGAAATTTGAGTTTTCTTAAATCAACCACTTTTGTAAAATAAAGAATGACAAAATATACATTTATTTGGATTGAGTCCATTATTTGGAATGTCAGTACTGTAAATTGGGGTATAGCTTAACATTTAATAAGGTTATTTTAGTCATTTATTTTACCAAAAATCTGGCCATCGTTGTAGAGTTCACAAACTTTTAGGCACGGCTTTTCTTCAAAGAACTCTGGTGTCCTCTGCTGACTGATGTAGAAATTGCACAAATAAAAAATACGGTTCATTGAGGATTTGGATTAATGTGGTGACATCTGAAGGCAGCAACCAGATACAGTGATTGAACCAGGGTCTCACTGGTGACCAACATGCACTCTTACTTCACCTGTCCAAGTGATGACCACAACATACCACCCTCCTCTTCAGGAGGTAATGGCCTTCGTCACAATTAAGAATACGAAGATTGGGTCTTTGCCTATAATCATATATTTGTGCTGAAATGCGTTTCTAGAGATTAAGAAGGAAACTTCACGTCCTTGAATAAATGGGAGTATCACGGAAGATTCGCTGTTAAGGTCACTTTCCTCAGTTTTGTCAATAGACTCTACCACAATAGTGGTAAACACTACACACACACACATGCATGCACCCACATGCATATGCACACACACACACACACACACACACGCACACACACACACACGCATACGCACACAGTAAGGTTCAATGATTAACCATAAAGATAAAGGAAGATTAGGCAGCAGAGAGGTGCAGTGAAGCAGAGAACAACAAAGCGACAGAGAGAACTGAAAGCAGTGGACGAAGACCAGGGAGGACAGGAAAAGTCCACTTAGCAGGTTCTCATTTAATGTTGCAAAAATCGCTCACACATGGACAACGTCGAACAGCCCAGGAAGATAGAGCTGAGTGATGGTACCTTCATGCCTCTGCTGGGGCTGGGAACATGGAAGGGAAAGGTAACGCTTCCCTCCTCTAACACCTGTTGACAAGAGTATGCTTTTGCGTTTCATGCAGTACATTTCTTCTTTCTCGCTGTAATATGGCGCCTTCGCTTGGTTTTACAACTGGCCGGATGGCTCTGTACTTAGAGGGCCAGATTGCATCGTGTGACGATGGATACACGTTTTTTTCCCATCAGACTTGGGAGTTAATGAGTTTACAAACCACTCTAACTTAAGGAATTTAAAGTCCAGCTGGACTTTACTCACCCAGTAACAAGCAAGTGAATAAATGTCCTTAGGAAAGTAAAATGAGAAGTTCCGGGAAAGCGGTGGGAGGAACAGAGATAAGGTACACCTGAAGGATGTAACAGAACTTTATTATTATTGTTTATTCAGAAGCCTGTAAAGCTGTGCATCTGTGTCCCTTATCCCTCAGTGACTTGAGAAAAAAAATTCAGACAATATGATAAGACAGGATTTTAGTATGAAACAACAGTGGATTTTACACTGGTATGTAGGATTCACAAACTGGACTACCTCTGGCCTGTGCAACACATGAAATGTAGAAAACGTAATTTGTTTTTATACTATAATTATAAAACACCATGTACAAAGTAAACATCTGTTGTGCTCTAGTCAGTCAGATTATAAGCAGAGCATGTATGGTAGTAGAGTGAAACTAAGACCTATTCGCTGTTTTATTGCATGGTGATCAGGATACGAGCTCCAACCTGTGTCAAGGGGCAGCTGAGGCAGCCATAGCAGCTGGCTATCGTCACTTGGACACAGCCTATTGCTACCAGAATGAGCTGGAGCTGGGCAGAGCCCTGCGCTCCAAGATACAACAGGGCATTATACGGCGTCAGGACATGTTCGTCGTGAGTAAGGTGAGACAGCCTCCTAGTGGTCCTCTGTGGTGGCTATACCACACCTATACTGACACTTCCGTGATGGTCCTGTGAGCCTTGAATCTGTAAAGCACCCAAATATCAGAAAAAAAAAAACTTTGGAAAAAGCATCACTTTGAAAAAAGAATCACTTACGTTAAAGTTCGTCACACACGCAAACGAATCTTCCTGATTGGTTGGCACCAGCGGGTCAGCCGTAATGTAGTCAGCCGACCAATATGCTGCTTGCTACTTTGGCAGCCTGAGTGAGTCACTGTGTTATTAATGTCGTGTTATCCCTGATGTATCCTTGAGTCACCCGGCAACAGCTGTGATGTGTGAGCAGGATGGATAATGAAGAATCTCTGTTCTGTTTCACGAAGCTATGGGGCACTCATCACGCCCCCGAGGACATCACTCTGTGCCTGAACAAATCTCTCAGTGATCTACAGTTGGACTACCTGGACCTGTATCTCGTGCACTTTCCTGTGGGACTCCAGGTTACACAATAGCACTGCATGCGGTCACCCAAGGCAAATCATTATTAGGTAGAACCTCAAGTTTGCATGTCAAGGTGAATGTGAGCAATAAGGAAGGAGAACACCAAACGTCAAGCATGTATTTCCTCCCAGCTCATAATGGCAAAAGACACTGTAAATTTGAGTTACAAAAACTACACCAATAATCCAGCAACACCACTTGCAACAATGTTACGGTAAAGTTTCTCGCACATGCAAATGAATCTTCTTGATTGGCTGGCATCAGTGGGTCAGTTCCTCCTGTAGCTTCACTACTGACTTTCACCATATAATTTATAGCACTGCACTATTAACAGTAGCCAAAGTCTTTAATTATTGAGTCGGTGGTTCGTCTTTGTTTATGCATGTGTATCATATAACTTGTTATCCAAACAGGTTAATCTAGAGACTGTGACCATGCTTGCTTCAAACACTAAAATAACGCTGTTAATTGTTAGTTTGCTCTTCCCCCTCCATAGAAAGTTGGCGATGATCTTTTTCCAAAGAAGGACGGAAAGATTCTCGTGTCGGACATCGACTATGTGGATGTGTGGAGGGTGAGAGGATGTACCTGTGACCAGTAAAACTCAAACTGCATAGAAGTCATTAAGAATTATCGTACATGTATGCTTCAGGGGATGGAGGCCCTGAAGATGTCTGGAAAAGTGAAGAGTATTGGTGTGTCCAACTTCTCAGTCCAACAGCTTGAGAGGCTGCTGTCTGTGGCCAAATTCCCACCAACCGTAAATCAGGTACTAAATCATTTTTAGGCAAAAAAAAGAGACTGTTTTGGCAGTCCACATTTCCTTTTACATAAACTACTGGTATTAACATGTCAACTAACAATGATAGATACAATGTTTGCAAAACAGTTAGAGGACAATTTTAAAACTGAATCCAGACTCACTGCTGGTCAGAGTACCCCTATTAACTGTGCAAGACATGCTTTTTTGTTACCATATTTTTGCCAATGCAGCATATACTCAGCGACCATCCACTCCACCTCACGTGGTACCTTTCAGCATTTTATTTTCTCTTTAGGTAGAACTTCATCCATACCTGGTGCAGTCTGACCTGATTAAATATTGTAAACTGAAGAACATCGCTCTCACAGCATACAGTCCCTTTGGCTCCCCAGGAAGACCTCAAGAGCTGTGAGTTCAATTGGCTGACAACAGGTTTAGTAATTTGACATAAACTGAGCTTTGATCATAAAAGCTTAGATGAAAGATGTCCCTCCATGTCTCACAGCTCCTTATCAAACAGTAAAGCTGCATTGGGCATTATGGCTTTTTCTTTTATCTGTCAGACATCACATATCAGATACTACTTTATCAGAGTGTAGCGCATAATAACCTCAATTTGCACTTTGACCTGGTCCTGCAGTAATCAGACTCTTACCCAAATCCCTTTCATGCAGTCATCAAGGAGACACAGACCCTGAAAAGCTGTTGGCAGATCCTGTGGTTGGGGAGATTGCAGTGAAACACAGCCGAAGCCCGGCACAGGTCATATATTTACAGCACTGGGCAGACGCCCTTGTCCAGAATGACTTACAAAAGTACTTAGTCTCTATGAAAAACAGATCCTTGCGATAGGTTAAACAGGTTAGTGTTGAGCATTCTATCAGGCTAAAGCTCTTACTAAAGCCGGAAAGAAGACAGGAAATGTTTTGTTGATGCAATTTTAAGTGTTCAGATCATATTGGCTCTCACGTAAGATAAAAGAGATCTGTTTTGGTGTTTATGTGCGGTTATATCCCTGTAGGCATTTCCAGAATTCACATAAAAGTGGTTAAATAGCTTGAACCTTGGGTGTTTTGCAGGTTTTACTAAGGTATCACATTGAACAGAATATTGCAGTGATCCCCAAAAGTGTTAAACCCAATCACATTCTGGAAAACACCAAGGTAACTAATCCCTCTGAGAATGTAAATATAATCTTCAATTTTTCTGCTATTTGCACACAGACAAAAAAAAGCTGGAGTACTGTAATTGATGCTAAAAATAACTGCACATCAAGACTTTATTTCCACAGTCCCTTGCTACACAGTGCCTACATAATAAGAGTACTGCTGGGCTCTTGTGGTTTAGTCCAGAGTAATGTGTAGTTTGAATGCAGATCTTTGACTTCAGCCTGGATGAGGAGGACATGAATTCACTGAGGTCCCTGAATCGTGGCTGGAAGGCCTGCACCTTAGACGAGTAAGAACACACACTTCTCATACAAGCAGCAGTGAACCCACTTCCACATTGTGGCCCCAGAGATCAAAGAACATTTATTTAAGTGGTTATAAATGGCACGTTTCTGTTCCCCAGGTTGGAGTTTCATCCGTTCTACCCTTTTAAGTGAAAGGTGATTAGTACTGGGTTGCTGGGAACAGACACTACTACTTCTCCAGTCAGATGAAAGATCTGTTTGGTGAATAAGTGGAATTAACTGGCTCACGGAAGAGGTGTTGACCTAGCGTTAGTGCTAAACTGTGATTGAAACTCTGTGGCTCTTGGAGCCTCTATGAGAATTCTGACTGAATAAAGCCTCTTCAACAACAATCTGTCACATTGTTTAATACAATAATGAACCCGATTGCCCATGTTAGTCCACATAAATAAAAAGTTATCTGAAAATCTAAACGCACAAGTAAGAATTACACATATTAGAAGATGTGAGCTATGAAAAATTCCCTAGGAGCTGGAGAGGTATAACAAAGCAGTAATCCTACAGATAGGACCATCTACTGTACTCTGTTAAAAGACTGGAAAGGCACCTTTGACGTTTGTATATTGACCTGATCTGTATAATACTGCAACCAGCAGATTCAGAAATCACTCTAAACAGCACTATGAGCCACTCCATCCTCTCAGTGAGCTCTTCACTCAGCAGCTTACTGCTGCAACCTGCATGTTGAGTAGAGAAACACACCTACTTTATGAAACACCACTGCCCTCTTATAGTCATCTGTCCTGTCCTTGACTGGCGTTCTGCTTGTCCTTCCCCTTGTGTCCTGTCCTGTCCTGCTCTGGGCTGCAGGACTGCTGAGGTCGGACAGTGCACACGCACGCCGAGGCCCCTGCAATGTACCTGGGCAGGCAGGGTCCAATCACCCACTGGCCCTTCTCTGGAACGAACACCTGGGTGTCCTCCGAGAAGTCCATGTGCTCCCAGGTGTAGCCTCCCATCACGTAGATCTTCCCATCGCATACCGCGACCGCCGCCTCGCTGTTGGGAATACGCAATGGAGCGACCTTGCTCCACTGCTCCGACTGCGGATCGAAAGCCTCCACCTCTAGCACGTCGAAGCGCTCCATGCTGTCCTCGTGGTCATCGCTTCCCCCGATGGCATAGATTCTGTCCTGCAGTGAGGCCATGCAGTGCCAGCCTCGTGCCAGGGTCATGGCCTGCCTCTCCACCCATAAGTCACCTGCGTAAGGGTCGTAACTCAGCATGTCACGCCGATAAGGCCCGATCTGGTAGTCATGGCCTCCTGAGATATACACTACACCTTTGTGCATAGTGCCTGCATGGCCATACGTAAATCTAAAGAAAGAGACAAAAGATTGAAAGAAGTTGGACAAGCAGTAATTAAATGCTGTTAAGAGCCTTCATGTTCGATTAAAAAATGAGATAACCTGGGCAGTCCTGCTACATAGGCCCAATAATCCTCAACAGGATGGTAGACCTCTACAGAGGATAGTGCACCACTGTCATTACGACCTCCGACAGCAATCAGACGCTGCCCCATGGTGCCCAGATAGAAGTCCACCCGCCGTTGGTTCATAGGGGCACCCTACAGCGAAAGAACTTACAAGCCTTAAAAACCGAAGAAATGTAACGTAAAGGTTAGAAATCGAATTGTCAGATTTAAAGTCATTGTCCTATGAGACTGTCAAGAACAGATTACCTTGACCCATGTGTTGTTTCGTGGGTCGTATCTGTAGAGTAGATTACTTGCAGCCCCTCCACCATTGTCCCGTGAAGAGCTTCCCCCGGCGATGAAGACGAACCCCCCCAGTACAGTCACACAGTGATGGCTCCTCTGAGCCGGCAGCTGGGTCTCCACCAACCACGCACCCGCCTCTGTGTCCAGCCAGCACACCTCAGTGCTCAGCTCCTCCCCGCGTTCGTACACCTCCCCTCCCACCAGCAGAAGGCGCTCCACCCCTCCTCTCAGGCGCGAGAGGACGGTCTGCATCACGGGCTGGGCGCTGGTGCGGGCATGGTAGCCCAGCGCCTCCTCCACAAGGGCCTCACAGCCGGAGTCTGATGGCAGGAGGGCGCGCACGGCCGGCTGCACGCTCTCCGTCAGCTCCTCCGGCGGGATCAGGGCAAAGCGGACGTTGGAGAGGAGCTGGTGGGCAAACGGCAGGCGCTCTTGTGCATGGTTCAGCCACTGCAGGGCAGCCTGCAGGAGAGTCTGCTCTCTCTCGTTCTGTACATGCTCACTTGACAGATAAGAGCACAGTTTTGACAAGCGCATGGTCCTCAGGAACTCAGGCGTGAAAGAGAGCGTGGCGAATCGCTCTAGAATGAAGCGGTCTATGAATGCATCCAGCCTATCCAGGCTGTAAAGTAGGGCCAGTTCCTGCAGATACAAGTAGTTCTCCTCATTCACCTCCTTCTCTAAGTACTGGCAGCAGAAATCCACGGCCCGCCACACCTGCAACAGGTGAGCAGTCTCCAGCACAGAGTTGATGTTTCTGCCATCAAGAGGCAGCTCACCACTATACAGGAAATCCACAACGGCTTTCACACCAACATAAGAGGCATCCACCAGCTCCACCTCAGCCTGACGCTCCTCTCGCATGCCCAAAGTGAACATGGCCTGGAAATAAGGACTGGAGACTGCTAGCAAGGCCCGGTGCGCAAGCACTCGCTGCCCATTAGCCACCAACACTACATCACACAGCTGACCACACGCTCTCTGTTCATTCAAGCCCTGCAGAAGGTAGCTTGCTTGGTCTGCCCAGCGATATACCTGTCACAAGCAAAGAAGTGATACTGGCGATACGTATATTTTGAAAAGCAGCACAAAAAGTACTGTTAAATGATACATCAGTCTTTTGGACATTTCCCTGAGAAGAAATACATACCTTTGAAGACTCGCTGATTCGGTGTGGGCGTGAAAGACGGGCCTGCTTCCCACCGTCCATTGTGTCATCTCCCTCTAATACTATCTATAACATTAGGGGAATATTCCACAAGTTTACAACGCACTGACGACTTATACATACATTCAACTTCTTATAAAACTCAAGATGATTCTCAAATATGCTCTTCAAGTTTTTTCTCGAACTTAGCAAGCTACGAATATTGTAGCTAAAAAAACTAGCTAACTTACCTATTTAGCCTATCTAGCTAGGCTGTTAAAAAATAACAGTAATCGAACGTAGCTAACTATTTAGCTTATGAGCTAGCTAGCTAGCTAGCATAATAGTCCTATCACAATAAGTAGCTAATTCGACAGCTATCTAGGCATATAGAAGGCATTTTTCTTTTAAAGCAGAAAGTAAAAGTAATCATAGTACCATTCTGCCATTATGATCTTGTAGAAATTATCGTTTTAAATTGCAATTATTTTGGCATTAATAATATCTAGAGTAAAACAAACGTGAAATGCGTGTCAATAAGCGACCTACTATTTTCAAAATAAAAGGCCACGTTAAATCAACACAATGCTTGGAATGTAAATTTACTATAGGCATATTTGTTATAAATTACTGAGAAATTACATCAATAACTGTTTTATTAATAATTACATCAATTAGTTAAATTAATAATTAAACTAATTTAAACTCAATTAGTCTGGTACTCAGCGGAGTGAGTCTGGTAGGCACACCACAAAAGGTGAAGGCAATAATTCTTTGTTCTTTGCATGTCTGCTTATTTTAGAAGAACGTTACCAGTACATTTGACACAATGGATATTGGAATGTGCCAGAGAATTTTTGGTTTTTGGTGATTTAGTAGACCTGGAAATTGAGGCTATTTTGGGAAAGTCAAATCACAAAATGTCAAAAGCTTTTAAAATATTACAATGATCAAATTAATATATAATTTGTTTATTTGTTTAGATTTGTTATACTTTAAATTATCCGTTTAAAAAAATCACCCAAAGTAATACTGCATTATGACAGTATAACAATATGCAGTCATAGCACAGCCTTCTGCAGCTTCAAAGCATGTGTGCATGTGTCTTGGAGAGAGAGAGAGAGAGAGAGAGAGAGAGAGAGAGAGAGAGAGAGAGAGAGAGAGAGAGAGAGAGAGAGAGAGAGAGAAATGTTGCTATATCCAACAGCAAATCATTTTACCTGCAAATGATCCTCTTGTATTCCTCATCTTTGGCTTTGGCCATTATTCATTCAGATTATAAGACTATTATGGCTACTACTCAAGTTCGAATATAAATTAGAAATTGTGGCATTAAAAGACTGTGGTTCTGCATTGTTCTCAAGCGCATAAATAAGACGAGCCATTATCCACAAGATGGCAGAATAACTCACGGAGTTGACACAATAGAATTGGGTGGATTTAATTTAGCCGAATCCCCTACTTGGCCATTAGGAGGTGAGACCAGTGATAGAGCACCCAGATTCATTTGAACAGCATGACTGACAAATTTTACCAACGCCCATATGCTGCTAGTAGGAAATGAATCGTGTAGTCATAGTCTCTTTCCCGTAGCCTCCAGCTGAGAGCAGTCTACGGGTACCTCTCGTGATAGTGCAACACTGCTGTCGTTTGCTGTCTATTGCACCCGCTTACTCTCGTCTGGCTCCGGTTAGGATTTTAACCACCCTTGAGGCTGTAGAATTATTTTTCTCTTGCGCGCGCTTTATTCATCTACTGCCTAATCTATCAATTGCTTGGCGCCTGTCAAAATGGCAACACGAATCGACAAAGAGGCTTGCAGAGAAGCATACAACCTCGTCCGAGACGATAACACAGAAATAACTTGGTGAGTGAGAGCTATAGCGCAATTTATTGATCAGAATGTTGAGACGTTAGGCTTCACGCATCAGCCGGCAGTTGCTTAATCTGACTGAGACGACAATTTAACAAACTGTAACTAACGTTGAAAATTTTACCCCATACTGAAAGGGCACATGATTTGTCAGAACTGTAACCATTAGATTACTGTCTTTGTTTTATGGGGCTTGCATGACACGTTCTACGCTATTGGTTGTAGATAAACAATACAGTTGGCCTGTCATTTCACATTTTATAAAGAGCATTTGAATTAACATGTCTAATCCGCTGTTCAAAGGGCATCTTTTAAGTATGAAGGCTCTACGATTGTTCCAGCAGGACATGGAACCGATTATGCGGAGTTCAAAAGCCAATGCACAGGTAAACCCATGTTACCCGATTTTCCAAATAGGATTTGTGACATTTTGCGCAAATGTGAATCGGATAATAAGACAGACCATTGAGATTTAAAATTAGCAGACCACACGATGAAAACATTCGGTTGCTTTTTTGCCTTTCTCTGTTAAGTTAGCCAACTCGTGGATTTCAAAATCATGATGCGCACTCTGATTGTAAACTTTAATCTTCTTAAATCACCTTATTTTGTGATAATTGTAACTTGTAACTTCCTGGACCCTATTCAAATTACAAGGCCTATTAGTTTCATGCATGATAGCTGCCGCCTATACGGAAGTATATCAGTTTCCAGCGAAGACGTAAGATACCTTATACGGTTTCATGATTTGGTGGCGGTCGAATTGTAATAAATCAGGTGTGATCTAGAGTAGTTAAATGACGCAACCAGCAAGGTATAATCTGCACCTGCTAATCTTGCGAAAGTTAATCTCTCAACAAAAAGTAGCACTATTTTTTTTGGAGATGCACGTTTACTCTGATTGGTTGACTTCATAATAGAAGACTAAGGGTAGCCCGGAGCGGTTTTTCGGAGGGAGAATGATGTCATTGTCCCCTATTACGAAGTTGATGTAGATTTGGGCGTGGCGCATCTCCAGAATGAACGCTGCAGCGAAGCTCACCTGCGAGAACACCGTGCCTCTGCGGTGTTAAAAATCTTTTTTAACCACAAAAATGGCCATTCTGTTAGTGTCTGATTGTTTAAATCCTGCTCATGAACTCAAGCTTGGAACACTTGTTTAGTGAAACTGAAATTGATTAACATTCACACTGTTTATACACAGCCAGCCTAGTGTCTGCGGCATGTAACTGATTGATTGATATGGATTAGTTGCTCAGATTCCAGACCTTTGTACAGAAAGATATTTGAGTTTGATCAGGTAAATTTGCAGTCAGTGGGGCACTGTACCATGAGATAGGATATCTGGCCTAAGTGTGCTCAACTTTTTGTCTGTCTGTTGTCTACTGAAGCCTTGACTAAACTAAGCATTTTTTCCACTCATTGTATTGGAGGTTATACTTCCTAAGACATACCAAGCTGTGCCATTTTCTAACAGCTGAGCATCATAGGAGTAAAATCATTGTGTTTGACTGCGTCATCATCCTTGAACTGTTGCTGTAAAGACACTGTGTCAGCACTTTTCCAAAACTATGGCTTTTCAAAAGAAGCAGAACCAGGGAAAGCGGTGTGGATGATCAGGAACCTTTATAAATGCTCGTAGAATAAAATGTGGCTGTTTGTTTCTTAATTACAGAAACTCTGCAATGTGTGCTATATAGAACTGATCATTCATCCAGTTGGTTGTATTGTTGGTTGTGAAGTTCTACTTCTTTACAGAGGCAGTCATCTTTAGTTGCTGGTCAATCCAGTGATCTGCTTGTCATCTATTAAGCTTGTTAACATGGAACTCCAGTAATGAATCATAGCATTTCGTGTCAGATCTACTGCAGTGGGAGGGAGTGCCAGTGTAGCACACCAAAGGCAGGATGCTTCTTGGCAGGAACAGCCAGATACGTATAAGCTGGTGGGCATCTAATGCCACAGGTCAGCGCAGAGAAAGATGTTGTCATGAGCTGATGTAAGCCAAACACAATTCCTTCACTCTGTTCCAAGTGTCTACATTATCCATCTATTATTTGTATAACATAGGAATTAGGAGTGTTTTGTCTGTCTGTGTGTGTGTGTGTGTGTGTGTGTGTGTGTGTGTGTGTGTGTGTGTAAATAATATTTTGGGTATATTGGGTAAAGATTTGTACAATAATTGTACTAATATTATGCAATAATCATTGTGCATATTTTCAAATAATAAATTTGCTGATGCAATACTGTGTATATAATTAAGATGTGCTTTTAATTCATTAATGTTGTCAGTGAGCCAGCTTGTAGTGCAAGAGATAGTGACGTTTTGCAGGACTGTTTTGCTCAAGTCATAAATATTGGCTTTAGGATGGAGTGGGAAAGAAGCTGGTTTGGATTCCCCTGGTAAGACTGAGGGGATTTCAACCTCTTTCCTGAACTGAGTCTCAAAGCCACTGCAATGCAGTACCAGTCTAGAAGGCTGATGGTCAACGTTTAATGTGTGCGAGACAGAGAACACATTAAATAGATGTTATCATGTATAATAAGGAGAGTTATTATATATAGTTATTCATAGAAATGATTGCTCTCATGCTTCTGCAGTTGAATACAGTATAAAGACATGAATACATCTCCCACTCACCTTTGTCTCAGTGTTCCCAGTTTGAGTTTGTCACATGGCCAGCAGGAATCCTGTGCTCATGCTATTACACTTTTAAACTGACAGGGTCCCTTCTTCTTTCACACAAGATGTATTGTCGGCAACACCTGCAACTCTAGCAGGGTCACGTGGAGTACCTTATTACTCTGGACCATAAGCAAGCACACACACCCTACAGTGTCAACTGACTGTCCAGCACACAGGCCATTATCCAAACCAAATAAAAGTGTGGTAGGGGGGGGGTTGTTCATTCACGGCCAATCGCAAGCTGCGTTGCTCAGGTTACGCTTGCCTTGCAGATGACGTTCGTCTGTTTGGCTTCGTGAGGATCCAGACTGGTGATGCCATGAGCAGGCGAGCCAAGTTCACTCTCATCACCTGGATCGGAGAAAACGTGAGTGGTCTGCAGAGGGCAAAGATCAGCACCGACAAAACGCTGGTGAAAGACGTCATTCAGGTGGGTCTCATGCCTTTGCTGCAAGCTACCTGACTGCACAAAAGCTAAGCGCGCCTCGCACTGTAAACTGATCTGTAGTTACTCCCAAATGCTTTACTGCTTCAGCTCGTACGTTACGAACATGTATGGCTTTGGGATAAACCCTGATCCAGTTCAGGCCTTTCGCACTGTTCTCTCGTTTTTGCAAATGTGCAGCTCAAGGGGTTCTTATCTGACAGCAGGTTGTAATCAGACCCTCTGTTGTCCTTGCAGAACTTTGCTAAAGAGTTTATGGTCAGCGATATTCGGGAGCTGGAAGAAGACTACATCCGTAACGAGCTGAAGAAAGCTGGAGGTGCCAACTACGATGCCCAGGCGGAATAGATCCTAGCAGGGCACACAGAGAGGAAGGGGGTGGGGGTCACTGACACCGGGTGAAAAGGAAGGGGAAGACTCGCACATCTTGCCAAACATATGTACACAAACACATACTTGTACACGCACACCAACACATATAAACAAGCACTCCATAGCCCTGTCTCCACTGAGGTCGTGATTGATTTATCTGCTGTACCGTGCATCATCTCACTCTTCTCGGCTGGGCTGTGATCACTGACCTCATTTTCTTCAGGGTTGTCTTTGTTTTCGTTTGCTAACTGTAACTGGAGCCATTCGAGTTTGATGTGAAGAGGCCCTATAGGCTTTTGATCAGACCTGGTTATATCACATACTGAGTTCTGTACCCTGATGGTTTGGTTCCACTTTTTTTTTTTTTTTTTTTTTACCCCCCTATCTTTCCCTGGCTACTTTCTCAACGAGGACCACTTGTTTACGACCTTTGTCTCCCATGGAGACAGGGGCATCACTGGGTGTATGCTTATGTGTGTATGTGTTTATGTGTTTGCAGACACTGCACTGTGACTCACTGGGCTCCAAGCAGGGGGTGGGATTTGGGGTGGGCCATAGCCTGTCACTCAGCCCATATTTGGAGTCACTGTTTCTCTGGTGTAGCCTTCCTTTTAGTCATTTGAATTGAAAACGTCAAGAATGGTTTTTACAGCAGCTTTTATTTACTTTTGAAAATTTAACCAGTAATTTTTCTTTGGAAATTAATGTCAACAAAGAACCAGTAATACAAAAGAAAAGAGAAAAAAAAAAAACACGGGCACAGACAAATTAAATCATTTCAAATAAAAAATGTTTTTTCAAGATGTGTTCTTGTACATCTGTGTCTGTGGTTTTTGAGTGAATCTGTGTGTATCTATAGCGCTCTGCTGTGCAAAGTCTTTGACAATTCAGGCTGTATTTGACCGTGTGAGGTCGAGGCTGGCTTAGGTAATGCAAGCTTCTTGACACAATACAACAGCTACTGCTAACTACCCTGGGGGACTTAGGGGAGTCTCATGGGTTGTCATGGTCACCACTGCTGTCCAAGTGACAGCCAATCGCAGCCTAGGGCCTTGCCACCCTGTTTCAAAAGTCTGTCAATAATGACGCCCCCTTTTCCCATACCCCTCTGTCCACTAAGCCCCTTCCCTTTTTTTCTCTCCTCCCCCACACCTCCTGCTTTCTCAGTCCACTGTTTTGTCTAGCAGATGTGAACTTGGCTGCCTAATTACTGAATCTATAATCTGTAACTGCTTCTTGTAGTCTGTTGGTATGACACCACATACGGTGTTAAATGTTTGAGTTCTGTTCCAACAGTTTTATGGATCTTAACACACAATGCAAAACACATCAGCCAGGAGTGGCTTTACTGAAACCATATTTCTCTATGGCACTAAAAAGGTCCTGTTTGAATGTATATTTTGCCATTTATGTCTAGTGAACTGCGGAATAGGCCTACGTTCTTGCAACCAATCCATAGAACATTTCTTTCTTTATTTTGACCAATCTAATGAGCAGGTAGAAGTAACTGTTAGCATTATGTGTGTGTGTGTGTGTGAGAGAGAGCTGGGATGGAGTTGTGTTTAAGGGTGGGACAGGTGTTGTTGAGTGCCTGTTGAGGTTATATCAATTAGATTAATGACTGTTGGGACTTAATAAGTCTCTTGTCACAGTGTTGCAAGGTGCACACTAACTCTGCTCTACACACAGCCAGGGCAGGCTATTCGTAATCTGTAAGCTTGTTGGCAGTGATTCTACATTGTTACATGTCCAGACAGCTCCTGTTCCTACCAAAACCATTGCTTGTTTGCTTATCTCCTTCCCTAAATCCTTGTGTGTGTGTGTGTTTGTGTGTGTGTGTGTGTGTGTGTGTGTGAGAGAGAGAAAGAGAGAGAGAGAGAGAAAGAAAGCATTTATTTAAAAAAGCTTGCTTAGTGTCTTTTTCACAAGGAAGTCCCTGGTAGCTGTTCTGCTCAGATGCTTCCTGCATTCCAGAGGCCTCCCAGATCCTGAATATTTCACATCCCACACACATTGCTGTGGTCATGTGCTGCTGTTGTGTATGTATGTATGTATGTATGTATGTATGTGCGCATTAGGGAGTGCAGATATATTTGTGAGATTGATCAATTGCATCCCTCTAATTGCATCACTACTCACAGCGCGCAGATACTGAAACGTTCATTGAGTCCAACGCGCACATTTTGTGTCATTGATTTAAATTAGCGTTCGTGTTGAGATGTGTTTGGCGGAGAATGACAGGAATGAGCTGAGTCCTCTCGCTCATCAATACACGGTCTTTGCTAACTGAGCTCCGATCCCACACAGAGCTCAGCTGCTGGGCAACTTGTTATTGTTACTTGTGTAGCTTTGCAATTCTTAACCCTTGGCATCCAGGGGGAATTTGCATGCATCCAAACACATGCATTTACATGCAGCACGCCTTGGCGAACAGCAGGCTGCTCAAAGCGTGTCTGTGCAGGTTCGGGAGACTCTGGGCTCCTAGAAACTTCTGCAGGACAGACTGCAGTGGACGAACGGGGGGAGCGGGGAGGGTGTGCTGGGCTGAAAAACGGGAGCCGGGGAGCCTTTTGAGGCCGAGTGAACGGGGGGAGAGAAATTCCAGCATGAACGGGGCATTTCCCAGCGCCGCGGCACAGCGCAGCCTTTGTGAGCGGCTAACGAGCCTCGGTGTAGCGCGCCACCTCGCCATCACCATCCTGACGCTGCCAGGGACCCGTCCTCACAGAGGGACCGCAGACTCGGCTGCCAGTTCCAAATGGCGG
>JAOYMR010000026.1:16116045-16126929 GCA_025802075.1 Tenebrosternarchus preto
TCTCTCTCTCTCTCTCTCTCTCTCTCTCTCTCTCTCTCTCTCTCTCTCTCTCTCTCTCTCTCTCTCTCTGTCTCTTCTCTACCTCCTCCCTTCCAGGCAGAGTGGACATCTTGGCAAGCACAACATTGAGTTCGCTGTGTTAATGCTTTACTAAAACTGAAGGACTCTAATCTTCCTACTCTGGGTCAGTCTCTCCATGATTTGCAGTTCTTTTCCATTTGCATTGCAAATACTGGCAGCTGTAGGGAGCGGTGTCAACGTTTTTCTTACCATGGTTAAACATTAGGTAAAGCAGGTGTATATCTCTCTTTTTGAATGAATAAAGGTATTCTGTTTAATACCGTCGCATAGTTCTCACCAAAGTCTGAAACATAGATGTGTACTGTAGATATACTTCTGTAGAAATAAGTAACTGTGTGGTAAGGTATCTTCAAGTTTTAAAGTGTGATATTGTTTAATTTCCCATTCTGAGTAGTTTGCTTAATATTCTTTACCTCCAAAAGAATACGTTCAAGGAAAGCATTTTGTCTTTATGCCATCAGTCTATAGGCTTTCAAGATACAACTGAAGATGCAACTAAGATTGAAATGCTTTACAGAACATGTATATCACTATATCATGTATAGTGTTTTAATATGTTCTCATGGACTTGTGAACCTGGGTGTGTGTGTGTGTGTGTGTGTGTGGGATAGTGTGTGGCCAGAAGCAGACATGGCGGGCCGTCACAGAGAACTTACAGAGTACAAGAAGAGTCTCATAAAACGAGACTTGGAGATGGGCATAGTGATGACTGTGTACAGGCAGAAGATGGAGAGGCTCACTGTTCAGGTCATTATGGAGACCAGACAGGTGGCCTGGACACGCACTGCTGACAAAACAGATGGAGTGTGTGAGTAACCTGATCTGGATTTGATGGCATCCTGATTCAACTCTTGATTTAATCTTCATGTGGACTAGGCTAAAGAAACCACATTTAACCTGAGTGTGGACTAGGGTAAAGGAAAAAAAAAAATTAAACCTGGGTGAGGACTAGGCTAAAGCAAACCAGATTCAGCCAGGGCTATTCCCATACTTGTAGGACAACAAAACAGCAAAATGTAAAATTCTCTCTGTTTCAATACACCTGAAGTGCTAATGAACTGAATAATAATTAGCTGGCCATAAACTGTGCAGTGATGTGGCTCCCCTGAGCTGTATGTGCAGAACATGTCTGCTGCATTCTCCACTAAAGCAGCTAATACTACCTAAGATAAACTTACATTCAACAGGCAGATGTTCATCCTGCCCTGAAAGTACATATTTCTTTCAATCAAATATAGAAAAGCATTGAGTCAGTGGTAAAAATGAACCACGGCAGGATGTTTATTGTGTTTATTATGGGTTCTTTGTTGAGACACTGGCCTTAATTTAGAATGAATCCATCTGAAGGTGTATAGTGTGCTGTTATTATCATGCATGATTTCACCCTTCACACACACTGTCACTTTTTCTCTTGAATATCTGCTTATTTTCATCTGTATTTTTCATTTTCATCCTGTATTTTCACTTCCCTTACTTATCCTGTCTTCTGCCATTTCTTTAACCTGTAATGGCTACTTCATGTACAGTCCCAAGCATGGTTTTATCCATTTATACATACAGTATTTTTGTAGTGTTTTTGACTGGTGAAAATGCACCGCACGTCATGCGGGATTTTGCATGACTAGAAAAACAGACCATACCGACGCGTTTGAGTTTGCGGGCCTGGAACAAGAAGCAGTGGCATCAGCTGAAGTGCTTGCAGCGTGGGTGATATGGGTTAAGCTGGAATTGGTTTCTCAGGCGTTGAGGTCTCGGTTGGGTTTTTGTATGTGCTGTTCAGTGGTCAGAAACTGCCCATGAAGAAAAAGATGTCTAACAAAACCATGCATGGTAACTAATGAGTTATAAGCCATAAACTGCACAGCCGTTCAGTGTAGACTACCTACAAAGTAGGTCTTTCCAACAAATCGCTAGTAAATGTATTTCTAATTTTAGTTCACTTTTTTTGTTTGTTTGCTTCCCATCAGTACCAACTTGTACCAATTTAAAATGTTGTTCTATGTATTTGACACAACATATACTTTTTTGCGGTGTGTGCAGGCACATCATTTCTCCATGTGACTCACAAAACATCTGATCTTGTTTTTTAGTGGACCTGTTTGAGATCCGGGAGGTTCGTCCAGGCAAAAATTCCAAGGACTTTGAGAGACTTAAGGACAGCAAGGACAGGCACCCAGACAGCACATGTTTCACAATCTTCTATGGCTCCCAGTTTGTCCTGAACACACTGAGCTTGGGGAGTAAGCATCTGTCCTAATGCCCTGTGTGTAGTGCACTGTCGAGGTTTGGAAACATGGCTCTAAGAAGTACCTGGGAGTATTACTGTAACCTTTCTTTATTATAATGCACACTAATAAGACCAAGACACTAATGCTTAAACAGCAACCTGTCTAAAATAATTTTGTGTGTGTGTGTGTGTTAATATTAATGAACTGGATGTTGCATGTGATGACATAAAGCTGGGCCTGGATCTGAATGGTACTGTCTATGTGCTGTTTCATAGCTGATTCAGTAGAAGAAGCAGAGAAATGGCTAACCGGACTGGAGCTACTCAGACAAGAGACAATGCAGGCCCATACACCAGAGATTATAGAGAGGTACACATATAAACACACACACACACACACACACACACACACACACACACACACTGTCCCTGCATGTGCCATCCTGTGTTATACATGCACTGTGATTTATTTATTTCTCGTTCTGCATAGCTGGCTTCGGAAGCAGATGTACTCTGTTGATCAGACCAAGAAGAACAGGTCTCCCCCCACCATGTTCCCACCACTCACACGTAACCTGTGCAAAAGTCATTTTTAGTCTGTGTACAAAAGCAAACGCAGTAAAGCTGGTCTGTGCGCTCGTTCCGCAGCATCACTATGAAGGAGGTGAAGTCGCTGTTGCCGCAGATCAACTTTAAAGTGCCTGGAGGGCGATTCCTGAAGGAGAAATTTGCGGTAAACCAATACGCTCGGAACCGCACACTCAGCTTCAGCGGCAGCACTGCTGTTTACGGCAAACGTGTTCTGTGTCGTGAACTTCCTGAAAGATCTGGATGATTGCACTGTGCACTTCAGGGCTGCTTCCTATTTTACAGGCTGTTGGAGGCAAGAAGGACGTTCTTGATTTTGAGCAGTTTCACAAGTTCTATAATGATTTGATATTTGATAATCAGAGGACGGTGAGTGGGACATCTGACACTTTGTCAAAAGTCATTCATCTTGAATTTTTCAGTAATGTTCTTTGATCTTTTTAATTATTATCTTAATTTAAAATAGTGTGCACTGTATTGAGTGTTATGATGTTTTTTCTTTAACCATCAGAGATCCATAAAGTTTTGTCTTATCTTAGATACTGGAAGAGTTTAAAAAGGAGTCCTGTGCTTTCATCCTAGGGTGAGATATTGTTCCTTGTTTCTGTACTGTTCAGAACTTCAATACCCAAAATACCTTGTATATACATGCATGTAGGGTTTTGGTAGATCCAATAAGGTAAAACCTTCTTTGAGAGAAACTGTTTGTGTCTCAGTGTCTGCTAAATAAGTTTGTACAGTTTTTCTCCCTGAACTTAACAAATGAGTTGTCTGATTACAGACTAGCTGTCTGATTATAGCTCAAGAGATTTGGGTATTTATTGGTCTTTGGTCTACTGCCTGAGATTTGTTGAGGTTGTATGTTTGTGCATGTAGGAGCACAGATAAGCCAGACTCTTCTGCTGTTCTCCTGCATGACTTCCAAAGATTCCTGGTCTATCAGCAGAAAGTGAGTCTTCTTATTCATGCATTTCTATTCACTCATCCATTCATCTGTGCGTGCATTTGTCCATTTACATGTTATGAACACAAACTGAATGTTATTTGCGGCTTATAATAGTTTTTACTCTGTATGTTCATGTGTGCCTCATTCCTGCAGGAGTCTTGGGCTAACAACTTGAACCAGGTGCGAGAGCTGATGACCGCCTTCATCGACGACAACATGAGGAAGACCAATGATCCCGAGTTCACGGTCGGCGAGGTACAAATCATTCCATAACACCCACATGGTACGGACACGAATTTACTTTAGCACACGTGCAGTTCTTCAGTTCTTTAGTTTTTTTTTTTCTATTTCTCCTAGTTCCTCAACTTTCTCTTCTCCAAAGAGAACTCCATTTGGGATGAGAAGTTCTCAGTGCTGTCCATTTTGGAAATGAACAACCCTCTGTCTCACTACTGGATCAACTCGTCACACAACACGTTCGTATGCTGCCACAGCCTAAGCTGACATGCTTTCACACACACCGCCTTCATTCTCTTCATTTCCTGTGCATGATATGCATTTTCTCTTCCCCCCCTCTCTCTTTCTCTCTCTTTCTCTCATTGTCTCTCACTCTCCCTCCCCGCCTTTCCCTTTCTCTATCTCTCCCACTCTTATTCTCTCTCATTGTCTCTTACTCTCCCTCCCTGCCTCTCTCTCTCTCTCTCTCTCTCTCTCTCTCTCTCTCCCTCCCTGCCACTCTCTCTCTCTCTCTCTCTCTGTCTCTGTCTCTCTCTCTCTCTCTCTCTCTCTCTCTCTCTCTCTCTCTCCCCCCCCACAGCTATCTGACTGGTGACCAGCTGCGCAGTGAGTCATCTACAGAGGCCTATGTGCGCTGCCTGAGACTGGGCTGCCGTTGCATCGAGTGTTAGTGAAGCGACACTTCCTTTACTTTACAGTAACGAAAGCCTCCAAAGGGTCCATGTGTTGTCAAGGGTTACGGGCCCTTGCTCCACCGCACTCACTCTGCTCTTCATTTCTTTTGTCTTTTTGTTTTATTTTTTTCTTCGTTTGCCATGAAACACAGTGGACTGCTGGAACGGCGCGGACGAACCCATTATATATCACGGCTGGACCAGGACCACCAAGATTAAATTTCGAGACGTGGTGAAGGCCATCAACGACCACGCCTTTGTAGCATCTGAGTGGGTTTTTCGACTATGAAACACTGCTTTACAGAATCTGCTAATAGTAAAATTCCATTAACCGGGCACAACATCTGCGAGGTGCCGTGGTGAACCACAAGGCTGTGAAGGTGCTTAGCGAGCGTTAACTGTGGCCAGGTACCCTCTGGTGCTGTCCATCGAGGAGCACTGTGACCTACGGCAGCAGAAGATGATGGCCCAGATCTTCAGAGACGTCTTCCAGGACAAGCTGCTTACTGAGCCTGTAGAGCTGGAAGCCGACCAGCTGCCTTCCCCCAGTCAGCTGAAGGGCAAGATTATCATCAAGGTGAGCAGATGCTACGTGCTGGACCTCTGGATTAGCCTACACTGGTTTCAGCTGATTTTAGCCTTGTGAGGGCAATTCTTCATCTTCACGTGCGTTTCAGCAGGCCTGTGTGTCTGCGTTAGGTTGTTCTGGCTGAGTGAAATTGCTCAACGATCATCCTTTGTGTAACGAAAATATTCACTGTATAGTTTATGTCATTGCATTACCACTACATAGTCACGTGTGCAAGGAAGCAATGTGTCCGCCGACCTCCTCTGTGTTGGTCCAGACTGAACAGGAACTCCTGGCCCTTGGTAGTGTACAAGCTGATTTCTTGTGCCAGTTTGAACATGGATAATATGTACCTGTCTGCTCCTCCTTCCACACAGCATAAAAAACTGAATATCGGCGAGTACTTTGGCCGAAAAGACCTACGCAAAGGCGACAAGCAGGGAGATCTTTCCATCTGGGACCCTATAGATCAGGTGCCCTAGTTTCTGCTTCACACAAATCCTACTACCCATAAACGTTGGCAGTGTTGAATTATCTTTCTCAGAACTCACATGTGTGTAGCTCTGTAGTAAAAGTTCATGAGGCTCAAAATTTGCGCCGTATGGGTTCAACGTTTCTGACTAACATGTATGTGTGTTTAGACATGGTATAAGCACTACTGTGTGATCTCAGGGAACATGCTGTACTACGCTGAGGAGAATGAGCAAGAAGATGAATTTGTGAAGGTAAACCAAACGGCTCCCGCTCTCTCTCGCCTCGTTCCTGTAAGCCGAAACCCGCCCTGACGTGGCGGCGATGGCTCGCGCGTTCTTGTGCTCTCGCCTCAGGTCTCAGCCTGCACGGACCTGCACCAGAGCGAACCCTGGTTCCACGGGCGCATGTCCGAGGGAAGGCAGACCGCAGAAAAGCTGCTGCAGGAATACTGCTCCGAGTCTGGGGGTAAGGACGGGACCTTCCTGGTGCGAGAGAGCGACACCTTCCTGACTGACTGCACTCTGTCCTTCTGGTACGGACGGCACATTCAGTTCTCCTGCCTAACCCGTAACATGGTATATCACATTCAATAATAATAACAGCTAATCACATGCAACTGGCCTCTAAAGAAAAAAAATAGATATTAGAAGCTATTGTATTACTCTCCATTAACACAAGAGTTAATCATTTCATTTACTGACATTATTTTATTTATTAACATTTTAAAGGAAGAGTGTGTGTGTGTGTGTGTGTGTGTGTACTCGTATGTGTGCTGCACAGGCGCAGTGGGAGAGTTCAGCACTGCCGGATTCGCTCGGTCTCAGAAGGGGGCCACAACGTGTTCTTCCTCACGGACAACCTGCATTTCCCCAGTGTCTACGCCCTGATCCAGCACTACAGAGAGAACCCACTGCGCTGCCATGACTTCAACCTGCGCCTCACCGACTTCGTGTACAGGCCCAACCAGCACCTGCACGAACCGTACGTGAACCGTCTGTGGGCTTGCAGCAAACAAGGAAATATTTACAAACTGTAAACCTGACTGTAAACTGTAAACTAGACTGTAAAACTAGATGTATCTTGTTTAGATTTCTTGACCTTTTCAGGTTTACAGTACAACAAATGAAAGGACTGGGAAGGACTAAGAACATTTAGTTAAGAACATTAAGAACATCTTAGTCCTTTAAGTTACAATATCTACATTTTACATTCTAAAATTCACATCTGCTGATGTGGTTGTATCCACTGTAAAATTAAACAAGAGTTTTCTCCTCAGGTTTCACTGCAGGTTTACTGCAGTGGATCGCCTGTTGAATCACTGCTGTTCTGTTATGTTGATTGTAAAATTGGCTCTTTGTCAAGCTGCGTTTTTGTCCTGCGTAGGTGGTTTTACAGTAACCTGAGTCGAGGTGAGGCAGAGGACTATCTGCTGAGGATCCCACGGGATGGAGCCTTTCTCGTCAGACAGAGGGAGGAGCCAGACTCGTTTGCCATCACTTTCAGGTGCTGCCACATCTGTTCCTCCACGACCCGTTACTACCCCCCCCTCCCCCCCATTGTTCCCTCACCTCCACCTGTTCTGTTGGCCTTCTCAGTACAGAACAGCTGAAGGACCTGAAGTTCTGGCTGTGATGTTTGTCAAACAAGGACAGAAACTCCTGTCCAGTACTCAGCAGAAATCTTAGACCACATACGAAAATGATGTTTGGAGATGTTTATCAGAGCACACGTTTGTGTGTAGTCATGAAAGTGGATCAGCAGTGAACTCTTCTCAGTTGTTTCTTTTTGTTATTTGATCATCCTACACACGTTAAATCGTGTTGTGGGTGCGACTTTAATCTTCCCACTCTCTACATGTTCTGATGGCTCTTAATTGGTCTTAAATTGGTCTTCAATTTAAAGTCTTAACTCCACGTGTCTCGTTTGTGTTTCCATGGTGCTGCAGAGGGGAAGGCATGGTCAAGCACTGCAGAATCCACAGAGAAGGCACCATGTATGTGCTCGGCACCTCCAGCGAGTTCGAGAGCCTGGTGGAGCTGGTCAGCTACTACCGCAAGAAGCCTCTCTACCGGAAGATCAAGCTCCGCTACCCTGTGACTCCTGAGCTGGTGGAGCGCTTCTGCACGGTCAGTGTCTTTGGCCAGTCTGAGCCCTAGTGTGCCACCTACTGGTGGAGATCTGCATTGCCACAGTTTGTTTCTTACGCTTTTTTTTTTTGCAGGAGTGCCACTCTGCATCGCTTTATGACAGCAAACAGTATGTGGAGGCCAATGAAATCGAGCCATCTCCGGTAAGCTTGTGCTTGTGCACGCACACACACACACACACTCTTTCAGCAGCGCGGTGGAAACCATCTGCACTGTTTGAAGTATCTTAAGAAGGAAGCTCAGTTGTTTGCTATCTCAGTCTCTCGGATAGGAAATGGATCTTTCCTTAAGGAAGGAGGAACAGCATGTAATACACCAGAGTCATGCCTGACTGTAATAAGATTCCATTCCATTCTGTGCTTTTGTTTGCCTTCCCTTGACTGATCTTACTTGCCATTCCAAACTGAATCAGAAACGTGGCTAGGATTTGTGTAAGATGGCTTCTGGCGTATTTAGCTGGGATTAGTGAATTGGCTGCAGCCAATCACAGGCTTTTAACGCTGCGCTCGTCTTTGTCTCAAGCAGCCTCAGAGCACGGTGAAAGCTCTCTACGACTATCGCGCTATGCGCTCGGACGAGCTCAGTTTCTGCAAGGGCGCTCTCATCCACAACGTTACCAAGGAGAACAACGGATGGTGAGTCCAGTCCGGACGGCACTGCTAACGAGAGACGATTAGCGCTTAAGTTGCAGACACAAATCAGTCCTACATGCCCCGTTACTTCTAAAAAGAACAAGCTGTTGTTTAAAGCTGTTTCAAGCCGTTCCCTGAAGTTCTCTCTCTCTCTCTCTCTCTCTCTGTATCTCTGTATCTCTCTCTCTGTATCTGTATCTGCTGACCACTGTACAGGTGGAAAGGAGACTATGGAGGAAAGATGCAGCTGTATTTCCCAGCCAACTACGTGGAGGAGGTCACTAACAAGGCTGCCGCCGAGCAGAAAGACCTGGTGAGTGTCAGGATAAGGACGGGCTCCAAGCAGCGTTTCATTGAGAAAAGGTTTCATTACTTGGTGAATGACAGTGAAGTCATGAATTTGTTTCTGTTTCAGACTGATGAAGACAATCCTCTGGGTGACTTGTGTAAAGGTGTAGTGGACATATCCAAGTGCAACGTTGGTAAGAGTTTCTGTAACGACTGACTGTAACGACTGTAACGAAATTTTTTATTCAATTATTTGTGTTTTAAATGTTGTAAGTACACTTGCTGAAGGACAATTTGGAAGTTGCTGCACTGGTTTGTGTGTGTGTGTGTGTGTCTTAACAAAGCAGATGTGGTTTCTTTTGTCATTCTTAGTGCGTTCAGCTAAGCATGGCAGGTCTGTGGTGGTGACTCTGCAGAATAAGGATAGCAAAGAGAACATGATGCCCTTTGACCTCGCGACGGAAACCACAGAGGACTTGTATGAATGGTACCAGGTGGCTTGGGACATCACCCAGAGAGAGGAGAACCGTGAGTTTGAGGTAATAATGAAGTCAGAACTACACACCTCAGGACCTGCGTTCTTGTTGGTTTTGGTGTAGTCCATGGTTGCTTTGATTTAGACACATATTAGGTCATAAATCTCCAATCTTTGTTCTCGCCAAACAGCAAAAGAAACAGAAGGAGGTGGAGAGCAGAGATGAGGTGGCCAAGGAGATGTCTGACCTGGTGGTGTATTGTCAGCCTCGCAGTAAAGATAAGGATCGCTTTGGTAAGAACCTGTCAACATCTCACACTAATTTTGTTGGACATTTGTCATGGTTTAAGTTTTAACAGTGGTGGATCTGGAAACTGACAACTAAATAAAGTATTTTAATATGTTCCAAATTTTTGCGAGAATTACTTTGGAAGAACTTGTGCCATCATGTCTCTGGTTAGATAATTATGTCTACAAAGAGGTGCGCTCCTTTGTGGAGAATAAAATCCCCAACAAGAACAAGTCCATCGACTTCCTAAGGTATAACCGCAGGGCCCTTAGTCGCATCTATCCCAAAGGGCAGCGTGTGGACTCCTCCAACTACGACCCTTACCCGCTATGGATGTGCGGCTGCCACATGGTGGCGCTCAACTTCCAAACTGCTGGTGGGTGAGAGGGAAGAGGCACTGAATGTTTATTGTTTTGTGTTTTCAGTTGCTTTTATTCTCGATGTATGTAATTCTTAAGTGCATTAGCATTTTGGTGTCATGATTGAAATCGCATGTAAATCGCGAGACAATTCAGGATGATGATATGTCCTTTTTTTTGTAATCTTATGTCGACTGAGAACTAAACTTCCAAACCCAAATCTAAATCTTAATCACCTGTATGTGAAACATCAACTGCTGTTTTATTCATCCTCTCTTTACTGCTCAGATAAATTTAATCAGCTGAACAGCGCCCTCTTCAGTCTGAATGGAGGCACAGGCTACGTGTTACAGCCTGAGATCATGCGCCTTGATACCTATGACCCTCAACAGGAGATGAAGACAGTGAAATTCACCATCTCTGTCAGAGTAAGGCAATGCAATGTTTATTTGTTCTCCCAACATCAACAAAAATATGTTTTTCATTTTAAAACACGGTCCAGTGCACCTGTGTCATTCTCTTTGCTTTACTGGTCATAATTGAGTCTATTCTGCCCACTGCTCTATATTTAATCTGTTGCTTTATGAATTCAAGGCCATAGATACTTGCATCATTTACTGGTAACAAATCCACATGATTTGTTTCTCGTTTGCTCTCCTGAATTTTTGGATTCGTGTAGGTCCTCGCTGCCAGGCACCTGCCCAAGCCAGGACGCAGCATAGCCAGCCCTTTTGTGGAAATTGAGTTGTGTGGTCAGACAGACGACTGCACCAAGTTCAAGACCACAGTGTGTCGTAAGGAAAGGGAGGGGGGGGGGGGGGGGTGCACAAGTGACTAAATTTTTAACTTCTGTTAAATAAGATGACCCCTAGACCTTTGAACTAAAAGGTGTGGGAAGT
>JAOYMR010000026.1:16135663-16171764 GCA_025802075.1 Tenebrosternarchus preto
CACACACACACACACACACACACACACACACACACACACACACACACACACACACACACACACACACACACAAATGACCTTCCCATATCCCTCAACATCATTTGGGACTTTCACTCTATGCCCACACACGCACACACGCAGCCACACCTACCTCCACCATGGTCTGGTTCCCCCGCAGAGCCAGTAACATGCAGGGCCCCAGTTTGTTTTCCGCCAGGGACAGGAGAAACTTCTTTGTTTTGTAGCAAGAGCCCATGAGGATGTGAACCTTCAACGACATTGAGGAATCAGTCTCCGTTTCAGACGGTCAGAGAGGAGACAGCAGCGGTGTGTGTCCCTCACTGTGCACATACGCACCATGCTAGCAAACAGCTCTCCATCATCATCACACGCTACACCTCCTGGACTGTAAAGCTGAAACCAGCCATCCTTTCCAGAACGCACACTGAGCAAGCACGAGTGTACCTTTAAAACACACACACACACACACACACACCATAGAGTATCAAGTTAGTTAAAAACTACATGAAACACCACCAATTTGATTTAAAAATAAACATTAAACATGGTTAGAAATTGCAGCCCAGTATGAACTCACTTCCTGTCTGGGGTCCTCCGCAAACCTTTGAATGACATACTTCAGCTCTCTGCAAAACATACCGTACCATTAGTCTGGACAAAAGCCAGCTGAGACTGTGAGATTAATACTAGTAAATATTTTAATTAGTGGAGGAGACAGCTGCATTACTAATGAGGCCAGACGTTCTTTAAAAGACTTAAAACACCATTATTGCTCAATTAATCTTCCCCTTACACAAGAACATTTTCTCTGTGTACATGTCACTATGTATGGGATCTTTTTGCTTGATTTCAGACGCAGGGTTATAGTGTTATGATTCGACTCTGAGTAAAAGCTGGCATGGTGTTCTCAACAGGGCATGGAGGTGGACTTGGTGCAACTTACTTTGTGAATTTGGCATGTGCAAGGGCCCTGAAGGGGAAAAAAGAGAAGGAGAAAACACCAGATTGCAACAGTTAGTGCATGAACACGTCGTGTGATGTGTGTGAGAAGCTTATGGTTCGTGTTGTTGTGATGTGTGTGAGAAGCTCGTGGTTCGTGTTGTTGTGATGTGCTCTGGGATGGACGCGACTGTTGTTGCCTTTTCACTAATGATGGCTCAGAGCTCAGTTCTGCATTTGAGAGCAGGTGATCTCCCTGTGCAGCCTGCCAAGAGACGCTTAAATGAGCCCCTGGCCGGCCGGGCCAATTACGGCGGGCTCCAAGGGCCCCGCAGACGCCGGGGGCCCAGCCCCCATCATCCCCATGCAGGGCCCAGCTACCTCTCGCCCACGTCAGCAGTCTCCCCGACCCCAACAAAAGCCCTGGAGAGCAATGCACCCAAGGGCCTCCGCTGCCCCGGAGATCCGTCACAGGAAAGACTGGGAGGGGCAGGAGGATGGAGGGGGAAAACAAGGTGGGGTAAAAAGGAGGGAGGAGGGGCGAGCAGAGGTGAAAAGGTGGAGACGAAAGAGATGAAAGAGGAGGAGTGTGGGAGTGGGTGGGGACGGGTAACGAGGAGAGGGAAGCACACTCACTCTTTGGGGAAGGGGATGGGCTGTAGCAGGCTGGCCAACGCTGGTCTCCAGTCATCGTAGTCTGAGCTGCAGAGAGAAGGCCAGAGGAGGGACATCAGAGAGGCGGGGTGGACCAAGCGGCTCGCGTGGCCCTGGAGGGCCGAGGGCAGCAAGTGCTAGACGCGTTATAACGCGCTCGCCGTTATGAGGCCGTGCCGCCCAACACCAAGACAAACATGCCTCTTGTATTCATTTCTTTTTTTTACTTTCAAATTTCATTCTTTGGTGTAGATGAAGCTGAGCTCCAGACTCACAGCATCTTGAGGATGAGGGCGAAGCAGGCCAGTACCCGGTCGGCGTTGGCGGGGAGCTGGATGGAGAGGGCGTTGAGCGCCGGGCTCACCAGCAGGCAGTCGATCAGGTTGGGCTCGCTGTCTCCGACGGCGGGCGCCTTGCGTAGGGCGTTGGTGGCGTTGTTGTTGCGCTCCAGCTCCACCATGATCTCGTTGGAGCTGACGACCGACGGCGGCGGCGGCGGCGAGAGGGGCAGGGCTGGCGGCGGAGGCGGAGGGGTGGGAGGCTCGGGCCGTAACAGCCGCAGGGGCATCGGGGGCTTCCGCTCGCTCTGCTGCTGACAGCCGTTCCTGATCTCCTTCAGGCTGGGGGAGTTGTCCCGACTGGAAAACCACGGGGAAAATCGAGATGCACAAAGACAGACAGACAGAAGGAGAAATTGATAGAAAGACGATTACAAATGGGAGAGGACTCGAAAAGTACATATTTGCATTCTGTAAAGTCTCCTGCGTTTTTGGAAGGCCCACTAAACCACATTATTTTAAAGCTTTGGACCAAACTACAATACTATGTATCAGAGCCACTTCGTAGGAGACAAGTGCAAAAAAAAAAAAAGCTTTTATGCAAACTTTAAGAGCCATACTTTAGACAACCACAAAGGTATGCAAAAGTGTAATTCTAAAAAAAGACAAAACGTAAATGTACAGCGGCTACGGAAAGTATTCAAATGGGGCAATGACAACACAGCAGCCAGGGATAAAACACATCTCTCCAAGGTCAGAGAGAGGACCTAGAGATCATGGAAAATCTGAGCATAAGAATTCCTCCCAGGTATACCTCCAGGGCCTGTGATTCAGACAGATGATGTAAATGTTACCGGCAGGGCTGAAAATAACCGCTCGGGATCTCGGAGAGAAATCCCTAAACTCCAAAAGTTGCTAGGCAGGTGAAACGCAGCTGTGTCGTATAAGAGCTCCCTCCTGCTGGTCCTTAAAGAGCAGGTAGGGGTGTCTAAGTGGAGCGGGCAGGGCTTCTTCCATGTGTTAGGGGGACTCACCTGTTAATGAACTCCTCATAACAGGAGTAGATGGCAGCCAGGCAGACTGCCACCAGGTTGGGGAGGACCCGCGGATGAGGGCACTGCCCAGTGAGGCCGTGCATGCTGAACGAACACACACACACACACACACACACACACACACACACACTTTAAAAACTCAAAGAAACAGTTCAACAGTGCAACACACAGAAAACACACCCCTCCCAGAAGAATAACAACAGTGGGTACTGGAGGTGAACCAGCCTCCCACGGTACTAAAAAGGCCATTAGGATGACAGGCCTAGAATGGTAGTGTTTGCGCAAGAGCGGGGAAATGGACAAACGAAGAAGCCGTGCCTGTGTGTGTGTGTGTGTGTGTGTGTGTGTGTGTGTGTGTGTGAAGATAACACTCACCTGTGAATGAACTTTTTGACCACCTCCATGCCAGCATTCAGTTCATTCAGAGCCAAAATGTACTCCTGAGTAAAGAGACGTAGTCTGGGACACTTCCCAAAGTCCTGCAGAGAGCGAGAGATCAGGGGATTACTAAAGACCTACAGCATGTAAGTACAGGAGGGTACAGAAGGGCACCATGCAGACAGATACACCACCGTACACACACACACACACACACGCACGCACGCACTCACCATGTTGTGTTTGAGAATTCTCTGGACCACTGGCGTAAACACCTCGATGACCACCATGGACCGGGGACGTTCCCGACAGTGCTGCGGAGAGACAGACATTTCTGCACGCTGCGCACCACCTAAACACCATCCGATCACAGCAGCACCAACCCAGGGCCTCTTCCACTGTTACCAGTCTGTCCCTCTATAACCCACATCTGCTGGAGCCTGCGCCCGTGACCGAGCAGCACTGTGTGCTGGGCCCACAGCTGGGCAACGAATGGCCTGGGTGCTCAGGTGTCTGTGCTGGGGGGCCCAGGGGCCGGTTACCTTGCAGAAGAATTCACACAGGTCAGGGGGAGGGTGGTTGTTCTCCAGCAGAGGAGCAATGGCCTGCGGGCAGATGATAGCATCATAATTCACCTCCTGCCTACGCGCACGGACGCACTTGCGTGTACATAATAGCACACGTGTGCACATGTATATACATGCACTCTTAGTTGTTTGTATCTGAAAAGTGCCTATTCTGAACAAGCAAATAATTCGCTGGCTCAGAGAACCTACGTATTAAAAAACACCATTTGTTGTTGCTAGGGTGCTTCACATTTTTAACCTATTTTCAAACTCCAATTTTCATAGGTTTAAAACGTACCAACTCCTCTGCTTTTACCAGTGGGATTACCACAGCATTTGCTATTAATTTTACCATTCAAAACCTTGGTCAACTCTCTCAGAGCTGGAGACAAATTTAACCACTCACCACGATGATGCTCTCATGATCCTGGGCGCTGAGGTTAGTGTTCTGAGAAGGAAATGACATAATCGCATTACTAAGAATCCACAAGCTTGCACTGTCCCTCTCTGAACCTCATAGCAGAGCTTAGACCTTCGACGCCCTGCCTGGCTGTGATGCATCACCATTTAGTCAAGGGTAATGCTGGTTATAAAGCCAGTCACCAAGGGAAACTAGTCTGGTCCAATACGATCTTTCTTATAAATCTTGGAGTTCAGTTTTGTGTATAAAACCACCTTGAAAATACCCAATTTGTTAAAAATGTTTGAGAAAAGAAGCGTTAAAGATGAACTTTCAAGTAAAGGGGAAGGGACAATTTTGTGAGAGCCATATAAAGCAAAGGGAGTGGAACTGTGGTCTGTGTTTTGTAAGATTCTGTGTTTCACAAAACAAACAGCCTTGCACAAGTACAGAGTCACAGCCAGCTCACAGCAGAAAGACGACCCTGGAGAGAACTCTGCAGTTCTAATACCCAACCAGCAAATCTTGGTCTTCCCATAGAGTTGTGGACCAACCAGTTTTAGTGATGTGATGGAGTGAGAAGTTCTTTGGAAATTCTCTACAGTATAATAAAGCTTTTGGTAGAACACAGCCCTTATTCATAACAGTCAGCTCAAACGATACCTGTGTATGCAGGTGCTTGACTGTGTGCGTGTGCGTGCGTGTGCGTGTGTGTGTGTGTGTGTGTGTACATCGTACCTCAGCCAGCAGGGTGGATATGATGTTCAGTGGGGCCTGGTGGATGGACTCGTCCTGCAGTGGGGAGGTGAGGGCCATATCCACCAGAGATCGCACCTCCTTCAGCACCACCTCCCAACGGCTCGGGTTGTTCAGCACCTTACGATACTTGTAGATCTTTTTCTGTCGACAAGATGGAACTTTAATGAGGCAAATCCACGTGACGTGAACAGGGAAATAACCGCCACAGTCAACACTGTAGTGGGAGCAAACGGTGTTAATGTCACAGAGTGAAAACTTTGTCTATCGCTTACTGATTATACCTACATCATTAGCGGGAATAAGAGAAGGAGGAGGAAAAAAAAAAACACCTTCGCTTAAATGAATGTGTATTTGAAAGAGAACACAAACTCCCTGTGATTCACAAGATCTTACACACAATGCAAGTACACGGTGTGAAAGTAACACCAAGGACGAGTAATTAGAACAGTAACCCTACCTTCCACTGGAGAGAGTGAAACCACTGGTCCCGCAGATAACTGTTGGCAGCCTGAGAAGACGGATTAAACACAAAATGATCAGAGCAATAAAGAATGGTGGTATAAAACGTGTGTAAAAGCTCTAGAAGTATATACACAAGACAGAAGAAATGTGATTAAACACAGGCTTCATCCACAGGTACAGACACGGTCAATGAAATGTGAGGCTCAGCGAACAGCCCAATAGCAAACCGATGGCTTGCTGCTTCTGCTTTAGACTAAGATTAGCCTCCCCCCCCCCCCCCCTCCCCCGGTTAAGGTGCACTATTACAGCAATTCCACTGAACTGATACCATTAACAATGCTGATTATTGCTTACAGTGCTAGATACTCAGAAGACGACGCGTGCAATGCGCTGTAGACTACCATATATGGTGTTTCTTTCACTTTAGAGCTATCTGCTGAGCACTTGCAGTGATTCCGTGGTGTGTACCAAGGAGCGTTCGCTTGAAATACCACCGAAACTTTGCTGAAAGACTCGTTTCCTTGCTGGCATGTGGAGTACCTGCAGAAGCACGGTGCCTCCAGGCACGCTGAGCTGGACACAGTATTTCGGGGCGTTGTCCCAAGACAGCAGCTGCAGGTCCTCCACAGAGCTGTAGGACAGTGCGGTCTCCATGTAGCCCGTCTTCTACAGGGACACAAGGGAAGAGGAAGGTGTTCATTTCACAGTAGTACGCGTTACTCAACAAAAGCGTAGAGGACGTTCAACGCGACGCATCCGTGCAAATCACGCGCTGGGCAAACCGAAGACAAAATGAAGATGTGTACTAAATGTACACTGTATAATAAGCAGGACATTTTTAGTCAAAAGTAGATCAAATATTTAGGAAGCAACTGACCTTTTAAATGTAACCAAGTTCTTGCAACAGGGCACATAAATCATTCTGAATGATACTATTGTGCCATTTTGTGGTTAAGGCTCACCGTGTGTATCAGCTGGTCTTTAAGCGTACATTTTAGAGTCAGCCTTTCTCGATATGCATCACACAGGTTGTTGTATCTCATTTTTCAGCTTGACTAAGCCCTGACTGTAGTGCTTGCGGTCACATGGCCTCAAATGTCAACAGGCTGTTCCCCATCTTCATCTCTCTACAAAGGAACACTGGAGCTGTTCCTTTATTAGCCTCCCCCCCACCTCTATAGTTCAGCTACAGGCTCTTCCATTATTAGAACTATCCTCCCTCTGGTGTTGAACAAACAAGGCTATTACTTGATTTGCGCTGCCCTCCCACTAGACTCAAACCAAACCACAGTTCCTGTATTTGTGTCAGCCACCCAGCTCAGCAGAGCAAACAAGCTGTGTCTTTCTCTGACTCACTCTGTCTGTCTGTCTGTCTCTCTCTCTCTCTCTCTCTCTCACACTCGCGCACTCTCGCAAACAAACGCACTCCCTCCCTCCCTATTTCTCCCTCTGTAACAGAATAAAACAGGCTATTCTTTTATTTATAACTCCTCTTCTGGACGACGAGAGAGGCTGGCCATTCTTTTGAGGCCTGCTCTCCCTCCCTCCACTGCCGGGCCTAAAGAGAGCACCTCTCTTCACGTGCTGCATGCGCGACGGGAACGATGACTGCGCTAGGAAAACAGCCCTGTGGTGGAAGCCCGCGTATCCTTACGAAGAGGGAGGACAGAAAGTCAATATGCGGCTGCGGGAGCTAAGCACCGAGACGGTGCTCGAGCCTCTCGCGTTGGTCGTCATAGCGACAATAATCCTGAGCAGTGGCTCAGTGTGGTTAACCGTGGTTCAGCTCATACGTCTAGCTGTCTGTTGCCGTGTCATTCTGGGGCCGTCTCCCCGTCTCCACACGCCTCCTCCCTGGGCTTGCTCTTCCTCTCTGCCTCAGTCTCTTACCCATGTTGCAATTCTTCCTTAAATTGGAGCTGGACACCTCTCATCTCCACATTGCCATGTTACCATGGAAACAAAGAGATGAAAAAGAGACATATGTTTTTTAGTTTTTTTAAAAAAATTTTTTATTTTTTTAAATGTTACCAGGGAGATCCAGATGAGGAAAAAGATGTAGGGGTGCTGTCTCTGGACCTGACGTATTCCACACATATTTAATCACTGGATATTTTTTATAATTAATCAGGAAATCAAACATGTATGAGGCAAAAAATGGATGTAATCGGGATGGAGGTATTTCCATTCCAGTGAACTTCAAATCTATGAAAATCATTTGAGGCTTGATAAAAGATACCACAGCTCTCCAAAATGGCCACTGAAGCACTGTTTGAACTCAAATGTTAAGGCATATACAAAATAAATGCAAATCTAGTAGTGTCGCCTGGACTATCATACTGAGATGCTCTTTATAATCAATGCTACCTTAGTGCTGGAGGGTCAACAGTATCAGACAGAAAGACACACATACACAAAGAAAATGTGAGCTCTTTCTCACAGAGTCTTATTCTGACCCAGTGTAAACTGTAGAGTCCTGCAGTGGCAAAACACGCAGAACATAGAGGGAGACTCTAAAAACCACACGGTCACGGCGAAAGCGAACAGGTTCAGTACAACCTGATGCTGTCTGGCGAACCTCAGACTACCAGCTACACACCTTTGCGCAGATAAACGAAGGAGAGAGCTGAGGTTAATGACCCAGTGTGTTGGACACAACAGTTACCGCGTGCTTTAGCTTCAGCTTGGGAGCTGAAGGCACTGTCTTGCTGTTAAAACGTATTCCTGTTTCTCTATAGAGAGCTACCCTCAAAGCACTCTTCATTTCAAGTGAAAACACAGCTACAAGTACTTAGCAATTACACATAGCAGGTCACTTTTAAGAGAAGGGTTTTATGGAGAGGAAAATGTAATTATTGTAATTATGAAAGATTCCTGGTATTCCATTACATGCAAAATAAATTAGATTAACTGCTTGCAGTTCAAACTTAAGGAAGTAAATAAATACGGGACTGCAAACATGTTTTAGCAGATCAATCTACGGTTGGGGAAAGTGGCGAAAGTGCAAAACTGCAAATTGGTGGAGATTTTTTCACTACATTTTTCCACCAAAAACAGGGCAAGAAAACTAGTGATGACCCCTTTTAATATAAGAAGTCATGTGAGAAACCACTCCTAAGTTGTTTAGGAGTTATTTCAATTTCAAGTTGCAGGAAAATGCAGCTCATACAGGAATTTGGAGGCCCTCTTTTTTCGGGGGTTGGAAGGCCCATTTTCTGATTTCATGTCCTGTACAAATGTGCAGTGCAGTAGGGAAGTGTGATCTTCCACCCAAAGCCTTCTGACCTCCTGACTCACCCTCTTCCACTTCAGGCTGTCCCTTTTTCATTAGGTGTTTTTTTTTTTTTTTAAACGTGACCTAGAGAAGCAGTAGGAATAACCAATCTTTCACTATGCTATTCAACCAACGTTGTTGAAGAGATGAACTAGGATTAACTTTGTGTTTCAAACGTTTACTTCCTTTTCTTGAGCTCAGGTCAGTGGGTGTGGTGTCAACATTGATCATCATTGATGCTGTGCTGTACAAGAACCTACGGAGAAGAAGGGTTTGACTCTCTGCCAGCTGAGATTGATTAACATTTAAATATGATCAGCCAATTTACTGGGACCCTGCTATACCATTTTAAACACAATATTCAACTACATCCGACTTACTAAGTGACTATATTTAGATAAATACTGAACAAAAGGATGATACGGTCACTAAACAATCATTCAAATGTGTTTACATTTCAGACAAACAACTTAATGCCTCTGTAATGGAAAAACATTTTAGATGTGCACAGCTATGACTAAAACTATTGCTCTGACTGATACTGTCACTGCAAAATTAATCTTGAGTGATGTGATTAATCTTATAAATCATATGGAGACTGATGTGAGAATAGATTAACTAGTTCAGCTCATTAAACCTCACAGAACATCTGAGGTCAGCACTGTTTTTGTTATTAGAAACACTTCAGCGCAAAAGTTATATTACCACTGAAGAGTAGTAAACTGTGCCATTTAATGAACAGAGCAGTCTGCTATATTTAACATGTGATGCTAAACAAGTGATGTCACAGTTTACGAAATCTGACATCACGAAAAAAAAAATCACTCCTAGCATTATTGACATCTGCGAGCGCAAGAGGTCTTTATTTATAAATAAGAGAAAGATGCATGCGTTGTACAGCTACGTAAACGCAATCAAACGTCTCAAACGCTTATGAGTAAGAAAACAAACGGCATAGTTCATGCAATGCTAACCCTGCTGATGACTTCAGGGTAGAAACCCACACTGCACAAGATACATTCCGCTCATAGCTAGCATGTCCTTACCGACAACAATTAAAAAGAATAAGAGAAGCGTTTTCAACGTACAAAAGGTCAGGTTAAAAAAAAAAACCAAACAAACAAAAAAAAAAACCCTGTCGCTCTTCCAGGTTTGTTTGCCAACATATAAGCACATAACTGGCATACCACCTCCTCCGATCATCTCAGGAAGGACAAAAGACATTAGCTGATGACATAAGCGTCGAAGAGTAAACACGAAAACGGACCAGAAGAGAAAGACTACAGTGTAGAGAGGTTCCACAACCAGGCACACTCAGCATGGCTCCATGACAACTTCCATTTATCATCTGTGAAATCCTGAGTTGGTTTTGCAACGATCTTGCCTAGATGTTTGCCACGTGTTATTAGTCCAGATATTTTGCAAGGATGTTTACAGAAACTAAACAAAACTCAAACAAAAAGAAAGAAAAGAAGAAACTTTTCTTGACTTGTTCTCTTAATTTAGTGCTCTTGACTCAATATTATTCCCTGAGGTAATCTGTGGGATTTTATGGGCACAGCTAACACCATCACCCTCACTGTGAAGTCTGTGCAGTGTGCAAATCCCCCCCCTAAAATCTGTGTGGTTGTCAATTGCTGGAGATGCTGACTACAGATCAGTTGTTCATTGTTGAAATTCGGTGCTTTCGGTGCTCAGGAAACTGGATCACATACTATTTCTCTATAGCAACTTACCTCTGGAAACTTACCTTTTTTTTAAATACTGCTTAAATACTTACCATTTAATACTTATAAAACTGCACAAGATTTTTACACCTGATTTTATTTCTTTGGCTCTTCACACCCACACACACGCAACAAGACCCTGTCTACACCAACACCTGAAGTGCACTGCAGAATCTGGAAACTCAATCATGAATTACAGCTTTTTGTTCTGTACGGTTGACATTTAAGACAGGAACGATAACATTTACATAGGGACAGAATAGGTTAAATGTGTGTAAACTCAGAAAAACTGTTCAGAGAGGAGAAAACAGCATGTTTACTTACTTCAGCCAAAAACTGAATACCAAATGTTCTGCCTGAATATTGGATGTTAAAGTTTAAAACTATATATATTTTTTTGTGGAGGAGATGAATTAAGCATTATGTAAATGTGTGATGGCATTGGATAAAAGCCATTATAAAAGGATACGTTTCGTTTCTCCTCTAAGCTCTTCTAGACTCCGTCTTAACTTTGTTTCTACTCATAGAATTCACGTTTTCACCTATTGATAATGAAAACAATGATCAATAACTATGTGTTTTGCTAATGCATTATTCACCCCCCCCCATAACATAACAAAGACGGCCATCAGATCATGGCTGTACTGGCCTGTACTATCAGTGTATTTTGTTTACTCCAACAACCAAGGTGTCAAATAAAAAGCTCACCTTGATAACACAATTGGCATTGATTGGGTAAAACCTAAAAAGCCAGTAGACACGGACCACACAGTGGTCCTGTAACCAAGCAAAGCTGCATTGAATTTTGTGACACAATAATGGCAATACAGAACGCAGTACCATATAGAGGATCGTAGCACAGAATTAAATCACATGACATGAAACGAAACTCACAGTTTCAAACGAAAAAAAAAAAAAACACGTAATAAAAAATTACAAAAAAAAAAAAAAACAAGCAGAAATGCCACTGAACTTTAAAAGCAGAAATGGAACACCTTGCAACGTATATCATGGTACACGTTTGACTACACCGCTCATAAACATAACCAGCAGTACAAGACAAACCACAGGCATGAACCTCCTGCCGTGATCATATGGTACAATGACTAGCTGTGTAAGGATTGCTAGCATAATAGGGGGGGTGTAACTCTTTTGTTTAATTCACAGGGTCTATAATGAGATAAAGAGAAAACTGTAATCTTACAATTTATTTACAACTTGTTGGTCCCTAATTGCTGAAGATAAATGACAAATCCAGTAATTGCTGATTAATCTTAAGAAAGAAATCAACAGAATTTTCACTTAATGAAGCTGTCGACGAGATCGCAAAGAATGTACTTTTCCCATTTTAAATGCGTTATGAAAAGATAAATATGACCATCATTCGTGTGCCAAACATAATAAGGGTTTCAGACATGACCATGCAGGGATTTTCCTCCATAGAAAATTGCAATATGATGGCTGCATCAAGACACATAGGTTTTGTAGGCTTAAGTACATCTCTACAACACATTTTAAACCTTTTAGATTCCTTAGGACATTTAAAAGTAAAGGTTTTAAGGTCTTCACAAAATGCATAAAAACTAGAATGAATTTTCCTGTATAATCAATGTAGATAAAAATCAAAATTAGAGAATGATTTATAAATACTTGATTTTTTTTTACTCAAATATCTTATATTGGCTTAAATATATTGGCTGTGGGTACAACTCTGTTTTATGAGCATGTTTATTTAAAATAACCAAGAGAATTCGACAAAAGCCTTTATATTGTGGAAAATATAGTCAATAAAGCAGGATAAGAGTAACCATTATAGCAGAAAAGCACGATACAGCTGAAAAGGTTTCATGGTTACATCTTATATAAATTAGTCAAAAGTGGAGAGGCCCTTATTCTTGAACGACTTCAGCACATTTGTGGCCGTTTGCACATTTTGACACAAAACTAAATGAAACATGCTTTCATCATTAAAGTAAACTTTGGACCAGTTCCACACGTGCTCCTCAGCAAAGGTTAGTCCAGCCTTTTACATTCTTTATACTCATGAGAGGCCTGGTTGCCATGGAGTGGGTATTCAGTCCGAATTCTCCAAGACCATTCAGTGTTGAACTGGCGAGCAATTCCAGCTGCTCTGCTGAACCGACTGCCCATCAAGAGCCTTGCTGTTCTCCGTGCATTTGTCTTACACTGACAACCACCATTTTCTGGGGGCTTGAATGAATTAGTGTCATTGTAAAGCTTCGACATTTCTAGAAATCATGCTCTTGGAAATGACCGGCTTCTCTGACTGAAAGGGGCATCCCTTTGGCCTTCATCAAAACAGCCTGTTGTCTCAGGGTTCCAGTCACCTTGGAGTGGCTCGCCATCTTACAAAAATGATTACGAGTGCTGCTAGATAAATAGGGTTTGTCAGCTGATTAAGGAAATTTACACCAGTTGCCAGATTAGCAACAATCACTGAAGTGTCCTAAAGTGCTGTTTAATTTTGATCACAGTTCTCTTTCAAATTTACCATTTGAGCTTATGTTGTGATACAAAAAAATTACATTTTTTGAAGTAAAACTATGGGTGACTGCAAAAATAAATAAAAATATACCTACAAGGCATTGATCAAATACTTATGACAAAACAGACTCCGATAGAAAGCTACAGTATATCAGTATAACATAAACATTAGCAGTTAGCATGTCTCCAGCCTTTGCTGTGGCTCTGTCACTAGTCCATAGCAGAAAACCTTGACAAAATGACAGAGACATGCTTTTGTCATGTAGTAGACCAATCCTTACACAAGGCATTGTTTGTACAGTTCCTGCCTCTGGTGTTCTATTTACTAAAGAGGATGTCATTTTCTGAACCCATTTATAATTAAAGCACGCTATCCTTTAGGACGGTCAAAGCAAACTGTGTAGACCTGTTGCCACCATCTGTATGAGAATGAATGTGGGTTAAGGCAAACATTTTTAGATGAAAGTCACAGATTTTTTTTCTTCTTCTTTTTAAATTAAAGACAGGAAGCATTTATAAGGGGTTGACATTACGCAAATATGATGTAGGTTCTCAGTACTTAAGAAAAAGGGTGAGTCACACCTTTCGCATCTTCCAGTGAGATGACTTTTCAAAACGTCAGGCAGCTTTTACAGAAAAAGAGCCACCACAATATATATATATATTTACAGTTTTTACAGAATAAGAGCCACAATGGCAAATGCTTTGTAATCAAATGTAGGATCAGAATTTTTTTTAAGTATTTAAGGAAAATGCTGCATTTTTCCGATTACATTAGAACAACTATGATAAATCCATCAGAAATGGTAAGTATTCTCAAGCTAAAGAAATAATTAGCACTTTAAGTGTTTGAGAAGTTTTTTTTCAATCAACACAATATCATAATACTCCTAATAGTAATAATAATCACCTTTACATGCTTTTCTTACTGTGAAGCTTTTAAATATACAAGATCTCAAAGCACAACAGTAAACTCACAAACATTACAGAAGTAAAAACATCCAAGCCTTTGCCAAAAGAGAACATTAGCCACAGTCAACTACCCTCCAATTAGCTATGGCCGACTGAACAGGTCACCTGCCGAGCATCAGTCTGGAGATTTTACAAACAAGAGAGAAACTCAACGTGTAGAGAAAACAGGTCAAGTAAGTAACTTCGAATGACAAAGCATCTGCTGGCCTACTTTTCATGAAAGCTGGTCAACCCCCCCAACCCCCCCCCCATCTAATTTAGGCTGTTAAAAATGCAACATACGTAGATGTCAACAATAGTTTAACTGTACAGTTTGTCTTGGACGTGCACCGTTCTAGGTTCATTAGTAAGAAAACCTGGAACTAAACAGCGCCCAGTAAAAAACCTGAAGGAAATTCATCTCTGGGTAAGGCACTGATAAAGCTACATGGAAACAGAAGTTGTTTTGAAACATAATGGAGACCACACCAATAAGTTCAGTTCAGGGAAAAGAGCATGACTAAGTATAGAAAATCTTCATTCCTGATTAAAAAAAAAGAAGACTTCATAAACTCACTTCCTGTGTGCTGAATACTTTTCATACACTTCTCGTACAGCGTCTTCCTGGCGTGTTTCAACAGGACTGTATCTCAGATGTATTTACCATGATACACGAGTCACAGATTAGAGAGTGGCACAATGTGAAAATGACGAATGCAAAAATAATTACCCTGAACTACACTGGTGTTGATCATCTGAAAGCTGCTACGTATGTTTAGACACGTTTAACTGAACTGCCTTGGAAAAGTACAACAATTATGGAAGTCACCCTTAGGGTTTCAATATTTTTCCTGTTAATCTAAATCCCTGTTACATTCAGGTTGCCTTTTGAACAGCAGCATATTTGTAGCCTAGTAAGTCCCATTCAGCACTGCATGTGAAAAATGTTCCCAACAGCATTGTGCGTGGATATCTCCGCGTACCCTCGAAATCCTTCCTCTGCCAGCAGTTTTTTTTCCCCCCTGCTTTCCCGATTGCCTCTATAATGACAAGCATTCAGGTCCAACTTACTGTTTCCTTTCCACTCGGAGTTCTTGTGAAAAGGCCCTTCCGACAAAATGTTCAAGATCGTAAACTGGATAAATTATAGAGCGCAGTAAATGGACGTCTACCAAGTCGTTGGAGGACGTGTAGGCGTAGCAGTTCTCTTACAAAATGCAGAGCAAATAAAGAAAGACTGAAAGAAAGAAAAGCAAAAAAAAAAAAAAAAAAACGACAAAACGACACTGAAAACCGAACGCAATAAAACAAATGGACATTACTGTTAAATTACAGTGTTTCTTCCCCCCTCAAACCTACTGAGACACATTCTACCAAATCTTCTGCTTCTTGACACCTCACTTGTGAACTAACGAAGCTGCTTTATTGTGGATTAAACATGGCTATCGCTGTGGGTAAATCTCGCAAACCCTAGCTTTAGTGAACACTTGCCGTTAGTGATAGTGGCTCTTACCGTTGCCGAAACGAGACTGCTGTCCGTCAAGGTGAGGTGGTGAGGTTCCCATCTCCGTAAAAATTTCGAAGTGAGAATTTTACTGAGGAAGGTTCGTGGGTGTTTTATCACACACACCTGGATATCTCCCTCCTGGAGCAGTTTATATCGCATCCCGCTGCTGCAGTGGAGAAGGGTCCTCCGACACGGCCCTGCGCCCACTTTATTATTATTATTCCCCTCTGGCGGCGCAGACATCTCTCCCAGCAAAGGCTTGCTTTCTTCGGATTGATAGAACTGATTATTGTGCAGCTCATTACCCCCACCGCTACCGTTAAAATCCATGTTTAACCTTTAATGTGGCAACGGACCGAATGCGGTCGATAGTTCAGGCTGAATATTTTAAATTTCAGGCCAAATGGTTGCCTCGGTACTTAGCTAGCATAAGCTACAGAGCTACCGCGATTCGACCCCAATTGTTTTAATCGTGGCAAGGGCGTAAAACAGGCATGGGCAAGCGACAGCAAGAAAAGCCATTAAAAATCACATTTGAAATTACAGCAGGACAAAAACGGATTGTGAATTATAGTCCAATGTTCTTCCTATTCCCCGTGAAACGTCTTTCCTCTCGTTTCGCTCCCTCCCTCCAACGAGCTATTCAATATGTTCGGGCCATTGCCATATCAACTCTGTCACTCTCCACGACATATTCCACTCGGCTATTCCAACATATAACACAGTTACGGTAAAGCGGAAAGACAGAATCCAAAAGCGACAGGTTTCTCCGTGGTTTTGTCCTTTAAATGCTCGTAGACAAGGTTCCCCTTTCTCGCTTTTTTTTTTTTTTTCTCTCTGTATCTTCGTGAAGGAACCAAGTACTTCGACAGGGCTGTTTGGATTGGTCCTGACTCGTTCATGTGATACCAAAGTGACGTCAATGGGGAGGCAAACGGATGCGCTGTGCGTCTCTACATGACTGTCTGCCTGATAGGAAGAGAAGCCATGTATTTCCCTTCACACAAAATGGAGAAAGAGGGCGCCCGATTTGCGATATACTGTACTTTTCTTTCAAGGCTAGAGGTCGACACAATTTGAATCCGATCAATCACAGTAATGTGTACTGTTTTACTAATTATTTTAAAGTTGCACTGGGAGCACCACCAAAAATTCTTTACCTAAATGCGTACTACAGTAGGTCTTAATCTATTCCAGAGACATTATTCTTGTCTAGATCAACAGGCCTGCCAACGGCATGTGCGTAAACTACACTGCTGCTGTGTCTAGGCTACTCAAAGGCAATTAAACTAGCAGAGCCATGACCAGTGTGGATATACCATGCTTGCCCACAAGGCCAGGATTAAAGAGCAATCAGCCTCTGTTTTCCAGTGGGTGCCTGAGGAGCTCTATTTTACATTTTTTTTAAAAAAATCTATATTTATGATTTATTTGGGGAAAAGAAAGAAAAAATATATATTATTTGATAAACTGGATGATAACAATATGACCTGCTGATTCTAACATTTCATCACACTCCCCAGACTGAACAGGATTCTACAATAAACCACTTTATTGCCTTCCCATGCAATAAACAACAGTCACCAGCATCAAGAATGTGGCAAATATTTTTGCATTTTGAGAGATCACTAGGAAGCCAAGTTCCCAGCAAATCAAGGTTGTTGAGATTGAGAGGTTAAAATACTGCACACTCCAGCTGTACACCAGTACATAAAGTGGCATTTCATATCAGCTAGTGAAAGGGCAAGGGAATTCTTATCTCAACACCAATCCACTGCTGCCATAAAGTACACCACTGATTTTTTTTTTATTTGTTTGTGTGTTTTGCCTAACATATCTCTCCTGTAAGGCAAGCATTGCCACAGTGTATATTACTATTTAAACATCTATAGGTTGTCTACTGAATGAACAATACAAAACTTTTCTCCTATACATTCCATACGGTGTAACTGAACTCATTACAGACAATGACGTTGATACAAATACACTAGCTTGATTAGTACCCATGAGGAGGAGCACTAGCTCTAGGCACACTGTCCCTCTCCTGTTTTGTTGACAGCCCGTTTCATGCGTGGTTGCTCAGAAAGGGGCCTCATATCCCTTCTGGGTATTACTGACGATAGGCTATGCTGTCCCACAGAGTCCAGACTGAGAGAGGAAAGCACAATTTCCTGGCATCATCCGTCCATCAGCCTTGAAAAGTTTTGATTGGCATCCAACAAAGACATACAGCAGAACTTCCAGATGATGTGAAATGATACCAGTCATGGTAAAGTCACGCTGTCACACAACCAGTTGCAGCACAGGAAGTGGACAACAGAAAGTCTTTTGTTATGGATGTGATGAGACACGAAAGGTGAGTGTAAGGCTTAGGTCTTGGGTCATACCCTGAACAAACAAGCATTATTTGATCATCTCACTGCTAAGAATAGAAGAACATATTTATCGCCCCATATCTCCATCCTGACTACTTCTGTTCATTAAACAACATTGAATCTACTCAGAGCACATTCTTTAAAACAACAAGTCACAAACCACGAATGGAATCATATTACAGAACTGAAAGTGAAACAAACGTCTGTCATGGTCTGATGGTTAATTATGGGTGATGAGCCAGAGATTCTACTATATTATATATGGTTTGTGAATGGAAACTAACAGAAACGCAGTAAACCTTTTTTTTTCCTCAAAAAATTGTTTTTGTCTGTGTTTGCCAAATAGAACAAATATAAATTTTATGACACACATTAGGACATGATGCCTTGCTTTATGTATAATATTCAACATTTAAGAAACAACAACTAAAAATAATTCGTGGATTTTTTTTTAGTAGTTACCCTGATTACACTCAAGATTCAGAAAACTTTATTCATCCCCGGGGGGCAATTGAGGGTTATAGACTTTTAAATAGACTTTTAAATGTAAGAATACGTTATAGAGTTTAAAGATCATCCAGAATAAGTTTTAGAATCTTCTTGAAACATGTATTTATTAAAAACACCTTACATATGTACAATTAGAGACTACATCCCATCTGACTATAGCCCAACTGTAATCACTTCATCATCAGTGGTTATTTATTTTTTTTCCACCCCATCACAGGACTCTGAATGGTGGATGATGGATGTTGGCTGGAGTGTTTTCAGCAGCTGGCTGCACTCAGTGCAGTGCAACACCCATTATAATGGCACTACCATGTCAGCATCGCTGCTCAATTGAGAATAAACTGGCACCCGATGCATACCCATTCAACAGAATCTGACCAGTGAGGAGTGTGACTAACAAGCAATGGTGGGTCATATTCTACATGAAACATGGCATGGATGGTGGTTGTTTCTAGTCAGGGAGGTCTAAGTATTTAAGAAACTGCTGACCTACTGGGATTTTCACGTACAACCATCTCTAGGGTTCACGGAGAATGATCTGAAAAAGAGAAGAGTGGCAGTTCTCTGGGCAAAAATGCCTTGTTGAAGCCTCGGGTCAGAGGAGAATGCCCAGAGTGGACTGAACTAATAGAAAGGGAACAGCAACTCAAATAACCACTTGTCACAACTAATACTCAGAAGAGCATCTCTGATTGCACAACACGTCAAACCTCAAACCAGTAGAGCTACAGTAGCAAAAGCCCTTAACCAGAAGCTGCTCCAGTCAGCTAAGAACAGGCAACTGGGGCTACAGTTGACAGGGAGTCACCATGACTTGGACGAGAGAAGATTGGAAAAATGTTGCCTGGTCTGATGAGTCTCAATTTTCTACTGTGACAGTCGGATGGAGAACCAGAACGTGACATAAGCAACATGAAAGCATGGATCCTTCCTGCTGTGTGTCAGCAGTTCAGGATGCTGTTGCTGCTGGGTGTGTAATGGTGTGGTGTATATTTTCTTGGCACACTTTGGGCTCTTTAATACCAACTGAGGATCAATTAGATGCCATTTCCTACCTGTGTGTTGATGTTTACCTGCATTTATGACCACAGTACATCCTTCCTGTGATAACTACATTCAGTAGGATAATGGACCACGTCACAAAGCTTAAATCATCTCAGTCTGGGTTCATGAACAATGATAGCAAGTCCACTTTACTCAAATGGCCTCCACAATCACCAGATCTGTCATCTTGTTGACTCTGTGCCATGAAGAATTAAGGCAGTTATGAAGGCAAAATAGGGTCCAACTTGATTGAATGTTTGTAACACACACACACACACACACACAACACACACACACACACACACACACGTGACAGATAGATAGATAGATGGATAGATGGATAGATAGATAGATAGATAGATAGATAGATAGATAGATAGATAGCACAGACAGTTATTTCTTGTAAATGTACTTTTGCCACAGTTTATTCATAACTGTGGTCTTTTCAATAACATCAAAGCTGGACATTTTTTCCTTTAATTGCTGCATGTGATTTTTATAATGCATTCTGTCCAAGTGTTCCAATAAACACACTCAGCATTTTGATTTTGTGTTTAGGCACTCATCAATGTCCAAATTACAAGGCCTCATGGTAAACTACAGGAACAATATGCAATATTGTAATATTACATATTGCACTAAATTATAAAAATGACCATGACGTACCATTAGATTTAAGAGACTTTTTAAGTTGAAATACAGACTTCTCAGATGAGATGTTCTCCGTCGTGGCCATTTTAAACCCATTTTAAACATGTCAATAATACATATTGAACGGTTAAAGCAGCAGGAGTAACCTGCATAAAAATAACTCTTATTTTGTTATACTTGCCAGTATGGGTGAAGATCTGGCTCCACTGAATACCATTTGCGCTGAATCCAACGCACCCGAATCACAACAACCAATCAGAGGCAGGAGGAGTGTCTGACGAAGTGTCAATCACTGCTTGTGCATGTTAATCTGGTGAAGCACAATCACTGAACAGCCTAAACTTAGCAAAAAGCAAAGGCAAATAAATGACCACCATCAATGAAAAATAAACGTCTATTCCTTGCTTTGCCAAAAATAGCTCACACGACAAACACAAAGTAAACTGAAGATGACAAACGAGGAAAAGCTTCCAAAAAACAAAGAATTAGACTGAGCTTGAGACAAAAAACTATAAACACCGGAAAGGCTTTTTAGAGACGGAAAGTCAGGGCCTAGAGTAAAAAAAACCAATGTAACAGGTCAGTCATTTTTCATGATTGATTTGCTTGTTCTTTTAGGGGGGTTAACAAAGCCAAGATGGTAATGGTTTCAAGAACTTACTGTAGCACATTTCTCATTTTACGGGATAACATAACTACAGAACATTAAATTGGGATGTTTATGTAAATACTTTTGTGAAGCACCCAGGCAGTCATATCTGTTTGGTGCTTGACATTTGTGTGTACCTGTACTTTAAGAGCTAGATGTTTTCTCAAGTTATTTAACAAATTCATGCGTTTCTGTTATAAAACATGTAAGAACTGAATTGTGTGTGCTAGTTATTGTACAGAACAGACACTGCTATAGATAATGTTCAATATCTAAGATTAATTTCTGCTTGCTGACCAGCCATACTGACATTACACATCGTGCATAGCCATGTCCTCTGTAACACACCTGAGAGGGAAGGGCCTGGTAGTTGTACACATTTGGAACTCTGATCCACTAGCTTCACAATCTTATGGACTGCAGCTTTAACTTCTTGTCTTGTTTGAACTCTGAATTAATTCCAACTTGGTTACCCTTCTAATCCAGTTGTGCCAATTCCAACCATCCATATTGTTTACCTTAGTAAAACTGCCAGATTTACCATGTGAAAACATCTGTGGCCAGGTTTTCCACAACAAATGACCATTTCTTTTTCTCTCTCTCTCTCTCTCTCTCTCGCTCTCTCGCTCTCCTACCCTCCCACGCGCGCACACACATGCGCACACACACATAAAAACGAGAACATGGAATTATGTTTAATGGTCGTCATTTATTAGATACAAATGACAAAAGATGAAAGATTAGGAACACAGTCCATACCTCCCTTAGACACCCTAATTCAAGAAGCTTTATGGTTTAGTCCAAAACAGAAAAAAAAAATGTAATACATTTAGTACTCACTTTATTACAATTTTCCCAAATATATAAGTACTAAGGTAATCATTTTATGACCAATGACCATCTTCAGCCACGACAGGTGCATAAGCTGAAATGAAGTGAATTCAGTATAAGCGAATTCAGTATAAGTGAATTCAGTATACCTCGGATAAAACCCAACTCTTGTTGCGCAACTCATGGTTGTGAAAGTGCTTGTTTAGTTATTATGCGAGAATATGTCACTGCCGTCTCTCTCAAGAGTGTACTGTAAACAATGGCACATGAAGGAATGTGGAGTGTGTTGATAGTTATCATATGTTTGCCCATGCACAAGTACTTTGTGTGTTTAAGTGCTGGGTGTGAGCTGTGTAGTCAAAAGGTACAGTATTTTATGGCTGCATAAAACACATTAGTCCCACCCTATATTACAGGTATTCCTAATACATAAAAATACATGAGAAATCTCAATGTGTGAAATATTATAATATTTAATTATTTATGAGCACAAAAGGCTATTATCAAACATGAACGTATTTATATATTACTTTTTAAATGACTGTGTCCTGCACACTCAATACCATGTAGTTAACTTGGTCCATTTTGGTGTTGACAGCCTTGAAGATGATCTCTAATCCTTCACAGTAAAAGGTAACAGCAAAATCAATCAGAAAAGACCAAAATGCTTTGCGTATACCGCATGTAGATACATGGAGATTCTCCAGCATCTTGAATCGTGGGTGAAACCAATAAGTAGTTGGTTGCCTTTTGTACATTTTAGCATGATGTTAAGGAGGTTTTTCCAGACGAGTCCACCACCAAAACTGTTATTAACCAAAACAGATATCAGCAGCTAAAATAACCACCAAAAATGGATAATGGAGTGTTTTTTTTCCCCCCTCCACGTGAGCCCAGGTCTAATAAAACAAAGAGAATAACGGATACCTGAGTAAACAAATCCATGGTCATAGTTTTGAAAACGCATTATTCTTTATACTTGAATGGTATTTCTTATGTTCAGAGAAGTTGTGATGGACTTGTGGAGAGTGGAGCTGAAGAGAGTGCAAGTCCATGCGTGGTAAATGGTTATAATTTAATCTTCATCTTTTGAACGCTTTGACGAATGCGATAATCAGTCTACAGTCCCATACTGAACATGGTCTAGAGAGATGAAAGTGTCCTTAGTTACAGTGCAGTAGGGACACCCAAAATAACGTGAGCCGCATCACTCACGTGGTGCTTGAGAGAGCTGGGATATCGTTTCGAGAAAAGCGGGTAATGTGTGGACACTGGGCAGGGCACAGGGCCTGGGCAGCTGTGACGAACACAACACAAACAGGGTCACCAGATGCCAAACCCGCCTGGTGTGACTGGAAAGCCAGTTCAAAGGTCACGTGCAAAATACACAGCGAGTTAAAAGTATGACCAGCTACTCTGAGGCTATTTTTGACATTATGTACAGAATCCTTAAACAAGATTTTATGAGAACAGACCGAGTCCATGCTACCAGCTTCATATGCAAAACTTATTTATCCTAAATAACCCTAAATCTCACTTTTGTGGATTACTACTATATGGAATTAATTCCATATGCAATACTGTAAATGCAAAAGCTTGATAGCAACACAGCTCCCACTTGGTTAATATTCACATAATATTCACCACTTCCATTTCATAAACAAACATTTTCATAAACGGTCATGAAACAATCATGACAACACTTTTTACGTTGGTCTCCCACATGACCATAAAGTGTGTTCCCATCATAAACATACTCACGTTTAAGGTTCCAAGTTTCCATTTTCTTAAAAAGACACCATCAAAATATCTACTAAACATCTTCCATTTCTTAAATAGTAGTAGTGTCGACTTAAAACCAGAAGCTGTAAGCACCCGTCTATGGTCCACTCTAATAATACAGGGCTAACCCTTACACATCAGCCTAAGTACCACATACTAAAACTACCATTCTACTCCCTTAAAGTAAAAAAAACAAACCAAAAAAACCCCCCAAAAAACAACAACATGGTGGCGGCTGCTTACGTTCCCTTCAGAAGGCACCCAACAAAGTAAACAAACCAGACCCTAAAGTCTGCATGCATCTCCTCTCAAGCGCCCTCACCTCCTCTGCGTCTTCACCCTGTAGCCATGGCGATTCCCAGGGCCACTGCCCACCTTTCTGCCAAACAGGAGACGGGTGGCGGGAGGGCGTGCGTTGGCGCTACATGGAGGGCACGCGGATCCTGAAGAGGCCCTGTCTGAGCTGCAGCCGGAACAGCTTGCAGTTGGCGATGCGCAGGGCAGCACAGCCCGTCTTACACAGGTCCGAGGGCAGCAGGGGTCGGGTGGGGTGCCACGTTCCCGTGCTGCGGCGAAACTCCCGGACGTAGTCATAACTAGTGCCTGGGGGGACGGGGGTGGGGTAATCATACATCCATTTATTTTATATTAAAATGGCTTTCAGTGAGCTAAACATCACCTCGTCTTGAAGGTAGTCCAACCTTCACTGAATGTTCTAACAAAACCCCCAAAGTGATTGTTTATCTGGCCTCCTTTCTTATACTGTAGCTACGGCTATGAAAGACTATTCAGTTCTCGCTCCAGATGGAAACTGAATTCATAGGCAAAGATATTAAATGCTTGCAGTAATTTTCTCTCTAAAAAAACAACAACAAACAAACAACTTCAGATGCATTACAGTTTAGAAAACAATGAAACATTCTCTCTGACAGCCGAACCCATGTGAATGTCTGTCCCTGGAAGGTTAAACTAACTTGTGTAATAACAAATATGGTTCACAGTAGAAATCCAGATTCTCGTAGCCCTGAGACTAAAAGCTACGTCTGACATTTGATAAAAGGACAGTTATCAGCTTGCAGGAAGAAGACAGACAGAGCAAGAGAGAAAGCTAAAGATAGATAAATAGACAATTAATAAAGAGAGAGAGAGAAACACTGAAAAGAAAAATCGTTTGCCCTTAAAGACAAGGTGTGTGTCAGCCTTACCTGTATCAAGCTCTCCCACCACATATATACTGGCACCTATAGCAACAGCGCCATACACAAAGGAGGAGGTCGTCTCTATGCACAGGTTCTGATCATCGAGGTGCACCCATCTGCATTTTGGATTTGATTTACAGGAACACAGTTGAACATTCACCACAGTGCAGCACCAGAGCATCTTTTGGCGAGCATCACTCCGAAAGCTCTACCTCTTCAGATCTTCATGGAAGAACTCCGACTTGCAGATGGTCATCTGACTGGTTTCAGGATTATCTGCATCCCTGCTCCTCACTCCTCCAAACACGTACAGCTCCTGACCCACACCGCAGGCCACCGCACCGAACCTGAGACCAGGCACCAAAACAACGAATGAACGAGGGTGGGGTGGGGGGGGGTGGGCTGAAACATACACACAGCCACTGACCCATGATCCAACAGCAACTTTACTGGAGACGAAGCATGATCTTTCCTCATGTATGCACAAACATTGCTCAAAAAACAAGATGGCTGTGTCCTTCGTTCTCCTTACATGTACACTTGTAATCAGATTGCAACAACATAAACACACAGTTTACCATAGATTAGCATTCTTGCAAAAACATCACAGGCAAAATATATCCATTAAACTGAAATTAGAAGTCCTCCAATGAATTGTAGATGTCACATACGTTGTGATCTCTTCTCTGTAGTGCCCCATACATTCAATTTTGCCGATTTCATGCATTTTCCTCCATTAATACAGTCAATGTGCATCAACGCATGCGCTTATACCTCCTCTCCTTAAGAGGGCAGATTGTTGTCCACTGCTGAGTTTTGGGGTCATAGCATTCCACAGAGTCATAGATTTTCCCATATGATCCTCCTCCCATGACATAGAGTTTCTTCTTCATGGTAGCACAGCAACTAAACTAAAGTTCAGAAAGGTATATATATTTATATTAATACAATAGCACTGATCAGAGTTGTGGTTATTGACTGCATACCACATAAAAGGCCAAAGCCTGCAACAGCAGCATATTTTTATAAGTCCCACCTTCCGGACTGTAGTCATACTAGTTTGGGTTGTCCAGATATTACAGTGAGGGTCAAAGACTTCCATGGTGAGGAGAACTTCGGTATCCTCGTTCTCTCCTCCCAGCACATAGATCATCCCGTCCAGCTCAACAATACCAAAATGCTGTCTCGCCTAACCACACCGTGAACACAAATGGTAAAATACTGACACCCAGTGGTAAGTTAGGATATTGTCACAGCGGCACAAAAACCTCGGAATAAAAAGTGAACTCCATTTACAACATATTCAGGCAAGTAAATCGTGTACCACGTTTTGTATTATTGTGCATTCAAATCGTTATTTTCACGAGGGATAAAATAGTTTATTCACATACATATACTTGAATAAAATATCCAATGGAAAATCTGAAACAGCCATATCTAACATTTTGTTGAATATACTGCCCCTAGTGGACATAATTAATTATCATCTAATATATAGGGGCCATACATGTGTAATGAAGATTAGAGGATCGTGTATTTTCTGAAAATTCACCTGCTGGTTTGGCTTGAACTGTATTTTTCATATTTTAAAAATGTTTTGAAGTTATAATACCTGTTTCAGTGGTGGGATTGGGGTCCAGGTGTTGGTCTCCGGGTCATATTTCTCACCACTGCTCAAGATGGTCTTGTTTTCATCCATTCCCCCAATTGCAAAAAGGCACCCATCTGATCGGACACATGGGAACGCATTAATCACCACCCTCAGAATATGGTGCCCCTTCAGAGTGAGTACTCAGAGTGAGTACTCAGAGTGAGTACATCCACAGTACGAGAGAAACAGCTATTTCGTGTGCCCTTGTTACACTGTGCAGGGTTGTAAATTTGGAGATGTGAAATGTAAATATTCACAAGATCGTTTGTCCTTGGCGAATGAGAGGTTGGTGAAGGTCAGCAGAGTGGAATTTTTGGGGGTTTTTTTTTTGCAGACATGGGCAGACTACCAAGCTCAATCACACACTGCAGCACACGAGACACTATGTGTGAGTTTTCTGGAACAGTCCGATTAAGGCATGTTGATACAATAAAAACATTTTCAAATAAGGAATACCTTGGTCTGGAGCTGTTTCGCTCTTCATTGAATGTTTCCCTTAACACCAAACGAGAAGCTGATTCTAACTATATTTAAAACAAAGATTCACCCATGTAGAGCACTCCTACAAACTCTTATCCCTCAATCCTGCCAATCACATGTAGGTTGCTCTAGCAACAGCAGCCGATTCCAGAAGAACCAGGAAGTGCTGAGAGAGACCGGGAATGCCTCTCACAGGAACTATTTGTATTTGCTTTTGGGTTATGTCGAGATTTCACAGTATTTTCCCAACAAAACACACACACACACACACACACACAAAAAAAACGACGATACGAGAATCAGGCAGAAGAGGTGTGTGCGGCGGAGGGGGCACTGACCAGCTGTCACCACCCCGTGCCCGATGCGCCTCTCGTTCATGGGCTGCAGCTCGATCCACATCTGCCGGTTGCGGTCGTACAGGGGGCACATGCAGCGCGTGGCTGCAGACGGCCTCCGGATGCTGGGCGGGAAGGCAGAGCAGGAGACACCGTCAGGGCAAGCGTGCCCAGGGCCCCGCACACACACCAGCTCCAGCGTGGAATTACGCTGGGAACTGGGAACCCTGGACTCGACGTGCGATCAACCCGCAGACACACCCAGTTCACCGTATCGGACATTTAGTAAGAACTAGTGCAGTTAACGAACGTGTAAGAAATTCAGTAGTTAAAGTGTGAAGGTACAGTGTAACACAGCACGGAAGGTGTTTAACCACTCAGCCAAGGAGCTTTTCTCAGAGCGCATTCAAGATGACACTACAAGTCCAACCACTATTTGACTACATTGTTCTATGATGTGGGCGGCTGAACACCTTCACAGGCAAAGCAAATGGATCACTTTGAATTACGTTTTGCATGACCATAAATATTTGGAGCCCTGAGCTGTACCATCTCCTGGTGTCCCTGGAGTGTACCACCTCCTGGTGTCCCTGGAGTGTACCACCTCCTGGTGTCCCTGGAGTGTACCACCTCCTGGTACACTCCACCTGATGGAGGTGCAGGTGTTATGCATAAGTGCATGGGGCTCATGCTAATACTCACGCCCTCTCCTCGCCCCCGACAGTAACGATGCACTCCGAGTAACCGCGGGGCTTGAAGGCAGCGAGCAGTGCCTCCCCCTGCTGTGGAGCGCCCAGAGGCTCCAAGCAGCACTGGCCAATCACCTCCCTCATGAGGGGGTCTCCCAGCATCTGCTCCTGGAGGTAGCTCTGGTCCAGACCCTGCACCCACACTGCAGACATCACCTCTTTCATGTGCACCTACAGGTGGAGACAGTGGGAGATCAGCGCTACACCCACTTGGAACAGGAGGACACAATGGTGGAAAAGACAGAACACGCCTATAAGCATACAACCCTTCTACATGACGTCAACATCAATAAAATCCTAACGACTCTCGCCTACCAAAACAGAGTGCAGCAAAGATGAGTCATGTGGGTGGGACTCAGGGCCTGCCATGTACTCTCTCTCCTTCTCTAATTCCACCCACACCCCCCCCCCCCCCTTAATGCCTCACCCGCCGGGCCTCGATGTCGTGCGCAAGCCAGCGCACCACGGCCTCCAGCACGTGCTTCTCATTGCCCACGTTGAGCTTCTCCATGGACAGCAGCTCCCGCAGACGCTCGGGCGGCAGCTCGCGGAACTCCTCGGTAACGGCCACGTCGCGAAAGTGCGTCTGCAGGTACTCGGTGGCCACGTGGTGAACGTGGTGAAGGCAGTAGTGCAGCGAGAACAGGCGGATGCCCACGCAGTTCTCCGCCGTGATGCAGCTCTCCAGGAACTGGGAGCACAGCAGTTTGAGGTCGGTGAGGAGCAGAAGGTCGGCCGCCTGGACCACGTCCTGGATGGTGTCCTCGCTCAGGCTGATCTGAGGTCAGAGAGAGTCGGAGAGAAGAGGCTTCCTGGTCATAGTTCGTTTGTGGGGCCCACACACACACACACACTGTATCACACGCACAGGAAATCACCTCTCCACTGAATATGTAGTCCAGGATCTGCTTCATGATGGGGACAGAGATCCCCTGCAGCTCAATTTTGTATATGGATCCATCCTCTTTGGGTGGGTTGTAATTTAACTTGGTCCTAAAGACATGAAAATAAGTTGAAGGGAAAACCAACCTGATGAAGTTGAGCTAAACACTAGGTGTTAGGAGATTATGTATTATGTAAACACTAGGTGTTAGGAGATTATGTATTATGTAAACACTAGGTGTTAGGAGATTATGTATTGTTAAGAATGATAAACTGAAGAGGACAGGGACTAGTTAGTTGTATCAACGCTACTGTTATTTGTACTTGGTATTTTACTATATTATAAACAAGATGTTACAGGGTGTATAACCTAACTAGTTATCTAGTCTGGACCACCTATAATCTGTTCCTGGACACGATTAACTTCCCTTCCTAATGTTTTTCCATCTTACCCTAGAGGACCCAGAATTTCTGATGCTGTAACAACAACAAAAAATCTATATAATGTGAAAGAAATAGTTTCATGCGGATCAAAACAGCCAAGATGGAGCCGTTTGGCACACCCTGCTGTTGCATAGCTCTTGAAAGTGCTACCAAACTTACATGCATGTCTGAACAACTACACAAGTACGACGAGTTTTTTTTTGTCCACCTGGACAAAAAACCAGAAACGACAATCTACCAAATGACATCAAAGCGGATGGTAAAACATATTCTAATACCTGATGTATGGACTTGCAGCAGCCAGAACATTTTTCTGAACGGGGATCTCTTCCCCTTCCAGTACTAAGACAGCGTCTTGAAAACTCCCATCTTGTCTGAAGGAGCGAAGGGATTGTAAAAGCTTCTTCGAGTGTTGTGGGTCCGACACAACTGAACCGGTCTCACTTTCTGGGCCAGGTTTAGACATTCTGTAGAACTAAGGGAAGTCCAAGCTTCGGGTCAGTTAAAGCAAGTTGGATAAGAAAACTAAAAATCCCAATAGAAAACATAAATGATGGCGCATAACCTTAGTCCGCTCGAATGAAAGCGCAGTTGTCAATGTTTGCCCGCTGGCGAAGTAGCTATAACTTCATGCTTCTTTGCGTTCGTTGATCACGTTTTGTTGCGAGCCTGTCAAACGACTGACAACCAGCTAATTTTACAATTCTGTGAATACGGCAACAGTCTTAATGTGCTAGAGTGACGGTTGCCGGAAATACACGTTCTTTACTTCCAAATAAAAGCCTTCTTGTTACTTTTTGGTCGCTGAAATATAAAGGAAAAATAAAGGGGAAAATACAAAATATGTATGCTTAAAATGTATAAAATTAGTGTTATATATAACGCCAAATTATATATAATACTAATTTTGTAGCTACGTGCATTTATAGAATCCTTCTACCTGCAGTAATGATTTGTCAGTAACGTGTACAACATGTCTCAACACGTAAAAAGTTTTACGCTGCAGACTATTATTTTGAAATTTATTTTTTCTAAAGGGATTCCCGGAAATCAGTGGTTGGAGCTAATGTTTTGGAACAGTTTAACTGTGATTACCATATAAATATAAATATATATATATATATATATACGGTTTATGGTGCTTTCAGTTTTCTTTGTACATTTGATGTGTTTTACATTTTTGCCTCCAGGCAACTGGGATTTAACGAATCAGCTATCACTGAAATGACAAATGTGTGAGCAACTACATAAGTGATCTAGTTAACATCTATTAGCAGTTATTCTGAAGGCATTGTTTTTGTGGCGACGCAATGATTCATTAAATAGGGATAGCTCTACACCAGAAACAACCTAGATATTATATAGCTAACAATGTTTACGAGTTCGCATAGTGCGTTTTGACATTTATCTAGTTTCGTGACCTCGAACTGCGCAAAAATGGGAGGTCCATGTAAACAATGCAGCGAAAAGTGATGTGTTGCTATTTTTGTGAAAACTAGTCACCGCAATAAAAACTTAGACGACCACGTGCTTTTTCAAAACAAACAAAAACAAATGAGTGCTAGAAGTGCGCGATGATTAACATTAGGTCATGGAATAATAACCTTGATAATCATTGTCGTTATGTTGTATTGCAGATAGATATGATTATTAATATTTAGACGATTGACGTTCTTTATGATAGCTGCAAATAGAGAGCTCATGATCAACAGTATCGTTTCTGGAGTTCTTCAAAACCATAATCTTTTTGTTGTGTTTTATTATATCACACATTTTGGATGATTCATTTCTGGTTAATGTATGTGTCCACTATAACAGAGTTTACCTGGGTGAAAATAATTATGCTAGTACAGGGACAGGATGTACCAGCAAAGAATGTCATTCCACCCCTCAAAGGAAGAGTGTTTACAGTTTACACTATGCATGGTACATCACAGCATGAGTGTGCCAGATTTTACAGCCAAAAACAATAGCCTAGTGTGCCCTCCCTGTAACACCTGCTCGTCTTCTTCAACAGTCAGTCTATCGACAGTCTTTATCACTGGTATATCTCAGGGGGCTGCTGGTTCATCCATTTATGCAATGACGTGATGCCTTATCCATAGAGCACTTTGTCCAAGGGTTTATTCACTTCCCATCATCTGCCATTAAGGAGTTTTTAATGCCAATGGATTCCTCAGGGTCTCGGGTTAAGTTACACACGTGCTTGGACTCAAATGGAGGCTGTGCATGAATGTTTATCTCAGCCTCCTCTTCTGCCAGGCATTTTGCCGTTGCCCCTCAAGCATTCCATTTAATGTTTAATTTGTTTAAATGTCTAAGACAGGTGATTGTGTGAAGATGTATACAAGTTAATAATAGTCAATGTTACACTTTATATATATACTAAAATGTAGCCTTTTGAACGCACCTTTGTGTATTTGTAACGTATAGCACTGATCGATGTACTGTAGATATTAGTTTTTTGCTTGACTGTGGTCCCTGGACGTAGAGAAATAAACAGCTTGTCTGTCATTCTTGGTGATATTCAAGAAAACGGGGACATTTACAAGCTTGAATATCATTAGCTAATTCACGTTTCTGCTGAGCCTCTGAGGGCTTTGTGTAACGATGCAGCGGGGATGTGCTGCGGAAAATAAAGCAGGAGGCCAAACGGTTTTTTAACGGTGTTTATTTGGAGCGTCTTGCTTCGACGTGAACACGAGGAATGCGATAAACAAGGACGTCAACCTCACGCTCCTTACCATTCGAGCAAAGTGACACGCTTAAGTACACACACCCTTGGCAAGACACAGGCGAAACGAGTAACGATAACGAAAACTGACAACGAGACAGACAAACGCCACGCCTCACCACAAGCGCGCCGAAGAACACGGACACACGCACTCGCACAACAGCCACGACACAAGAACACACCTCCACGCAGACACGCCCACACAGACAAGGGACAAGGGAAGAGGCGGGGGCGGCCACCGTGACACTTTGGAGGGTCATATACGTTTTGTGCATGAGTCTCCTGATGTGTTATAAGCCACTCGTCACATGGTAACCACCATTCCATCAAATTAATTGGTCTTTCCTAGCTGATGTTTTTTAAGTGTATATATTGTAGTAGGTGTCTAGCTTTGTAAACAAAGCAAGCTAGGCAGCAAAGTAAGCAATGTTTTAAGATAATATAACTCATCTATTCAGTAATCTTATCTGCAGTACCATAATCTATCATAATCTTGACCAAAATTATATACTTCTTTTTCTTCTCACATCCATCACAGATACACATATTATTTCCTTGTGGAATTTCCTCCCCTCTAGGTAGTCATATAACTGTAATCTCTAACCATGCCCCTGTTACTTTGATAATGTGGTTTAAAGATGCTGGTAGTACACAGACCACATGGCATTTAAACATCTGATTACTTTCTAATGAGGAATTTGTTGAGTACAATTCCATGCAAAATTACATATTTTTAGGTACAGGCATCAATATAACAGGAGTCATAATTTCATATACTATGAATAAAAAATGTAAGAAAAATTAAATCAGAATGACTTAATAAATATCTAACCAAGTTTCTCAAATTTGAAGGTCTTCAGGCATTACTATGGACCCCAAAGAAATCAACTATGAATTCAAGCAGTTTTATTCAGCCTTATACAGGCCGCGCTCTATTTGAAGTGACAGTTCAAATGGATACATTAAAAAAATCTTTTTAACTAATTGCAAAACCAAGCAACCTTAATATATCTGTTAACATCTCCAATTATCATATATGCAAAATGGATAGCTTAATTCCAAAAAGAGTTTAATATATTTTATTGCAAAACATTTTTGTCCATTTGTCATTGTTGCTTTATGAAGCATCAATTTGTCATTAATTTATACATTTTTAACATAAATTTCAATGTGACTGTATTTAATGAAGAAAGTTATTTAAATAATAGTATTACTGAAGCTTTTTTACACACGTTCTAAAAAATATAGAAAAATTATAGCACGAGCTTATATTTTAAGACACCTCCACATCCATATATTATTTGGTAAAATGTAAATAAACTGTGCAACAGACAGGGAAGTTTAACTGCTGAGATAAAAATCACAGCAAAAATGAATTACTCTAACTTTAATAAAAATAGTAAATTCTTAATGTTTAATAAAGACAAATCTCCAAAGCGAACAAACACCATAACAAATGTACAATAACAATAATAGCAATGGCTGAACAAGAGATTTCACTTAATAAACATCAAAGTTAAAAAAGTTATTAAAAGTTAGTAACTATGTATTTCTGGAGAGATAATGTTTTATCTAAAGGAGACAAGCATGGCTTCTTAGATGACTTACAAAAATTAAACAGCATCAGGCTCTATTGAGAGTCCATAAATCTGTACTCTTGAGAAACATGGGCAGCCAAGGTTCCTGTTCATCATTTGGCATAAGCAGCTGATGTTGTACCTTGAATCAGTCCATCCACAATATGCCATCTTTTCCATGTATTCTGGTGCCACATCATCAGCTCCACTGAAGATGTTTTCTGTTGGAGCTGGTGGGAAAGGGATTCAATATCTGATATATCTGTTGCACCAAATTGTTGGCAGTTCTATTCAAGGATTCACCAGTGCCGTCTGTCGCACCCTTACCATGGTTGACCTCAAAGAAATGCCAACATGTCTCCTTGAAAACCATCTTAAGTGGCTCAGTGGACTGCATGTAGAAGTTAGCCTTCTGTTTATACTGGGTGGCTGGTCCACCGCTGAAAAAGTGTAGGTTGATGACACTTAGACAGTGCTCTCTCAGCTGGCTAAGAATAGATGAAAAATGAGCACAGATAGCTGGAGGATCATGTTGGTGGCTGGGAGAACGAGAGTAGAAGGAGACTGCTTTGATGTGGAGAACATCAGTGTCCAGTATAGCCTGCTGCTGGGATCTATCAAAGTGCACAGACTGTATCTCTTGTGAATATTTGCAGTTATAATTCTCACTAAAGTCGACACAGATGAAAGCATCCATTTCTCACCAAGTTCTGTATCACCTGACAATGTGCCCACTATTGCCATCAGATGTTCAATAGGTGTTGACTATAAATGGGCAGGTCTGTCACAGAACTGTCACCAAGACATATTTCAGCCACATATGGGAGGTTTTTGTGAGTTTTGTACTGACAAGTGTCCCTATGTACCAGATCTGCATCTCTAATCTGACTATACAGCCTGTGCTGCTACTGTGCTACTGTCTGGCCAAAACCTAGCTGTGGTAGCAAAATAAGCACTAACATATTTAATAAGTCTTACATATTTAAAATAAGGAATTTCCATTTTAATACGTTTCTGATCATTTACATCATTATTAGTCACTGGTTACATAAATACGGTTTAACACCAATGACAGTGACACCAGAGACATTCCATGTGAAACTGGAGGATTTGGTAAAACAGCTGGCCCACTAGTGGTCAGGAGATGTTGTACAACTCTTTAAATATTATTTTTTTAATCAAAAAACTTTATATACATTTATTATATGCATTTAATGTTATTATTTTGTCACAATTTGAATTACCCCACTACACAATGCCAATGACATACAGAAATGACGTGCTGCCTGAAACTAAATTATAAACAAATTTATGAAATGTAAGTATGGACTTTTTGACGCCTTATGATGTTTCCTGTCTGATGACCTTTAACACAAGAAGGTAGTTTTATTAGAGCTGAAAATACAATAAAAGTGTCCCGATAACACCAGTGACCAAAAGCTCTGTGATGAATGTGCTTTAAAATACATGAGAAAAACAAAAAACAAATTTACTTTATGTTTTAAAATACATAAGATAAAATGTTTCATATGTTAAATGTTTTTAAAATATTGTTTTATATTAAATGTTATTTAAAAACTTTGTGATGTGCATGCTGGTTCTTGGTGCAGTACCTAATATTCTCCTTCAACCACTGTGACATACACGTCTTGCATTGTAAATTTTGATAACGCTTTTGGAAATTTCGTTGGTTCACCGAGATCAGGTTGGTTGAAGCAGAAAAACAACTACTGCAGAGTTTGTGGTAGCTGCCAAACCCACGCGATGCAATAAATGTCCAGGATCAGTTTTCATTCAAATTAGCTACCCTGCTAATAAATAAGTGACTCGAAGTCTCAGAGCCATCCTCCTACCTCTTTAGCAAGCTCTTATCCCTCCTCATTGCTGATACTGTCAGATCGGTCTCTTCAGTCCACTGTGTTTTACTGTAGCCATCGAGCTCCATTCCACTGTGCTTCACAGTGAGCCCCAAATTCAAGGACCTGTAATGGTGAGGAAGCCTCATGCTGTCATGCTGACCTGCAGCTTCATATGTCAAACCTATATCTACTTAATCCTGGTATAATCCTGTTTGAAGTTTTCTATTCAAATTAAAACTGTCAATAAAATGTTGTGTCCCTTTATTAAGGAATATTGTTTTTATTTAAATGTATACTCATGTGGAAGAAAACATTTACCTCCACTTCCATTCACTGATTCCAGCACTGGAGATACTTTCTACAAAAAAATCTAATAAATCAATATATAAAGCATTATTGTAAAAGTAGCATTTTAAATGCTTACATAATTAAAGCAAGGTAAGTCTAAATAAAGCCTATTTTAGCACTTAAATGTAAAAGATACTAAATCAAAAAGAAATTAAAATAACTGATAAGAGCATCACACACAAAAAAAGAGGAACTGGCTGATATATGATTTTCCATCAGAAGGACTCATCACTTCTTAAAATACATCTTCAGTGGCTATCAGGCCAGCTGTACTGCCTGCTGACGTCTGCAGCAGGCGTTCAGGCTGGTCAGAGATGAGTTGGTCCTCGTGACCAGGGCCGCTGTACCACCCCCCCACAGCTTGCCCCCCCCCCAGCTTGATGGCTGACACAGATGAGTGCAAGATGCCCCCATCGATGGTACAGACACGGAGAACCACAGGCAGCTGCACTGTAAAAAAAAAAATCGTAAAAAAACGGTCAAATGACTGGCAGCAACGGCTGCCAAACAAAAACCGTAAAATAA
>JAOYMR010000026.1:16180379-16197581 GCA_025802075.1 Tenebrosternarchus preto
GCGTTACGGTTGGGTGCTGGGTCCAGTGCTGCGGGGGTGGGGTAAGGGCAGCACAGGACATATTACCCCCCCCCACCCCCCCCCCCAACCCCGACCCACAGTTCCTTACGGCATCTGTGCACACTAGCAGATGTGTAAGTGGGGCCCATTTACGTGAACCTGCTCCACCATTTTTACCAGGTTCTTCTTTACCCAAATCTCCAGTAGGGACCTCGCGAAAATGGCCCTGCTGAGCACAGCACACCCGCGTTCTGTGGTTTGTGTTTTTGACGCCGAATAAAATTTGGTCAAGTGCCCTGAAGTATATTGCATGTCTTTCGCCGTTGAGGAAGACGATCTGTAATGAAATCAGGCTGCAGTAAACGTGCATTAGCCACTGCAGGCCTTGGTGGAGCACCAAGCTGAAATAGAACAGCAGGGGTAATTATACTGTTATTGTGTGTTCATGAGGGAAGGTACCGTAGCACTGGCTGAGTTTTCCGCAAACATGGGTTTTGCAAGCGTTTGGGACAGAACTTATTCGGAGTTTATGGGGCTATATGGGGTAGTGTGTGTGTGTGTGTGTGTGTGTACCAGGGTGCCATGTGTTACTGCCTCAGCCATTTTTGTTTTAATAAAAAGCAGACAAATTGACGTTTTATTTTTATTGTCTGCCGCGTTTCGGCCAGCGGTGATTTGCCGCTTCGTATGTAATGAAGCTTGTGTTGGTTCTCAGCGTTCTCGTGCGCGGCGGGGCACTTCCTGGAGATGACGGCCCAGGAGTGCACGCCGTGCGCCGCGGGCTCCTACTCTTTGGGAAGCGGCATCCGTTTTGACGAGTGGGATGATATTCCCCCTGGATTCAGTAGCATAGCAACCTACCTTGACAACAATCCACACGGGAAGGATGGCTCTCCCTGTAATGGGTAAGGGACACAGGATGTAGCATGGTATTAGTCTCTTTTTGGGAGCACCTTTATTTTTGCATGCTTGCTAAATTTGCACCTCACTTCACCAGTACATAAAAAAGCGTGTGTTTGCACACTTTGGTTTTTTTAAATATGCTAATGTACTTTGCCATTGTGGTGTGGGTGGTGTCTTTTCTAGCTCCTCATGGACTGCGCAGGGTAGTTACGTGGAGTCCAACCGGGATGAGTGTCCCGTGGCCCTGGTCTACTCTGTACATCTGAAGAAGCAGGGCTCCGTCTCCTTTGACTACCAGTATGTGGACAACAACATCTTCTTCGAGTTCTTTGTAAGTAGCATACCTCTTTACGAGCCTGATTAAATGGTATTATGGCCTGCAACTATGTTCTATGGATAGTGAATACCGGGATGATATTTAGTTTGAGATTGATCTATTGACTTCATTGATTACATTGATCATTGTGACAGATTCAAAATGACCAGTGCCAAGAAATGGAGAAGACAGGAGATGAGAAGTGGATGAAGCTGACCAGAAATGGAGAATGGGGAAAGCACAAGGTACACGAGTGACCAAACACACACAAACACACAGACACACACGCATGCATACACACACACACACACCAACACACTTGTCCACGCTGACTTTGTACCTTAGTTTTAGGAGAATGGTGTGTGGTGCATGAGAGGGCTGAGGGTGGGCATCTGAGCGAGGTTGAGCACCTGGCATCTGTCGTTCAGGACCCTCTCTCGTTCATGCAGGTCATCTTAAAGTCCGGCACGAATGTGCTATATTGGAGAACCACTGGGGTTGCAGTGGGAGCCAAAGTAGTCAAACCAGTCCTGCTGAAGAACATCGAGATTGAAGGTACAGTTGAAATCTGGAAAACTTTATCCTCTGAACATATTTCTCTTTACTACATGGCTCTGTTTTCCTCTTGGATTCTCTCTCTCTCTCTCTCTCTCTCTCTCTCTCTCTCTCTCTCTCAGGTGTGGCATACATTTCAGAGTGTTTGCTATGTAAGCCTGGAACATTCAGTAATGCCCCTGGATCTTCTTCATGTGAAACCTGCCCCAGGAACACCTATTCGGGTCGAGGGGCCAGTTCCTGTTCCCCCTGCAACACGACCAGCCACTATGCAGGTGTGCACACACTGCTACACCCACTCAAACTGCTACACCCACACACACTGCTACACCCACACACACTGCTACACCCACTCAAACTGCTACACCCACACACACTGCTACACCCACACACACTGCTACACCCACTCAAACTGCTACACCCACACACACTGCTACACCCACTCAAACTGCTACACCCACACACACTGCTACACCCACTCACATGCTTGACGTGCTCGATGGATCGTTTTTGCTCTCGATAACTTTAAGCTTTGATTGATTTGGCTTTGTTTAACTTCCATTTTGTCAGGTTTCGACCTCCCTTAGCGGTCTCCCTGGCAACCTGTATCTCTGTTTACCATGTGCGTTTGTTTTGGTTTTGGTTCGTCACGCCCCCTCGTCTGATTGGCCCGCTCGTAATCATGTTCACCAGTTCCTTGTTTTCTGTTGATAATGTTTGGACCCTGTATTTAGACCCTGTATGTTCATTGTCCCGTTGCTGGTCTTTTGTAGTTGCTTTGTTGTCAGGTTGCCTGGTTCCCAGTGTCCATGTGTTCTGTTTGGTTTCCATGTTTCCGCTTGTTAAGAGTTTCATTCCATTGTCGTAATTGAAATCCTCTTTTTTACTAACATGCTAAGTTTGCTCGTTCATCCTCGCAATTGCGTTCGCCCAAGTGCACCAGTTGTGACGCGTATACATGTATGGCATCTGGCTGATGCTGGATCCCGTCGTGTGATTGGACTCTCCTCTGTGTGGAACCAGTGGAAGGTGCAGCTCTGTGTGAGGCCAGACCTGCATGCTCAGAGAAGGACTACTTCCAGGTCCACAGTGTCTGTGATGAAGAAGGGAAGGTAACCAGTGCTTTTCAAATATTTCAAACAACTTTCATTTCTATTATGATGCTAATGGTGGAAAGTTTTTCGCAGTGAGATGTCCTTCTCTCCATCTGTGTTGCTCAGACCCACATCGTGTATAAATGGATAGAGCCCAAGATCTGTCTGGAGGAAGCCCCTGGTGCAGTAACACTGCCCCCTTCTGGAAAGCGTGAACCGTGCCCGCCCTGCAACCCCGGTTTCTATAACAACAACACGGCTACCTGCTTGCCCTGCCCTGAAGGAACGTACTCTGATGGTCTCAAAGGTAGTATGTCTTCCCTAGGGTTGCTGACACAGTTTTACATTTCAAAAATAGCTTTTCACGCTTTGTTCAACGATATTTGTTTTATGTTTTGTTTCCGTGACGACGATGTATGATGATTTCTGATTATGATAATATTTATATACGACGTGGCATACAATATCTAAAAAAAAACACTGCAAAATGTATTTTTTAAAAATGAGTACAAAGTTATTGTTGATATGAATGTTTGGATGGGGTGTGTGTGTGTATGTGTGTGTGTGTCGCCCCCTAGCGTGTCAGTCTTGCCCTGCAGGCACAGAGCCAGCCCTCGGCTATGAGTTTATGTGGTGGAACGTTCTGCCTGCCAACATGAAGTCTTCCTGCTTCAACGTGGCCAACACCAAGTGTGATGACATGAATGGTGAGAGAGATGGAGCTCTCTGCTAGCAGGCCTGGATGTGCTCAGATGCAGTACCTGTCTCTGAGGGATAGATGGCACTAATGCATCACGAGTGGCTGCTCACAGATGAGGGAGAAGAAGAGGGGGAGGACTGCATCTTTCTTTTCTTGATTTTTTTTTTTTAGAGCATAAGAATTTTTTTGCCTTTTTTGATGCAGTCAGTGCTTTTCTGATGTGTGTGTGTGTGTGTGTTTTAGGTTGGGAGGTGGCAGGGGATCATATTCGTTCCGGAGCAGGGGGTTCTGATAACGATTACCTCATTTTAAATCTTAAAGTACCTGGATTCAGGTGAGGCAAAGCAGTTTTCCCTATACTGCAGGTGACATTCCCAGTGCAAAAAGCAAAGTGGATTTGCTCGGACACAAATATCTGTTTACATCTATTCCATTTGAACTATGATGGAAGAGCATGCGCTCGAAAAAGCACTGGATTTATGAAAAAAATAAACCTTATGTGAATCCAAACAAAAAAACCTTTTTACTTACTGAAAAAAAACCACTGAAGAGCTAAGAGTTGATTTGTTACAAGATGGGTGGTGTTAACCTCCCTTGACTCCTCTGAATGGTAAGCTTACTGTTGGTGTTTATGAAATCACTTTTCAGACTAGTCAAGAAAGGTTAACACCACCCATCTTGCAATAATGAACTCTTAAGCGACAGTCTGCTCTCACGTCTCAGGTTGCCTACGTCAGTCAGCGGGACCAGCGGAATCGAGTTCGGACGCGTCACCTTTGTGTTTGAAACCATCTGCTCGGGTGACTGTGAACTTTATTTCATGATGGTGGGTATGTGTCCGTGCCCATCTGGGTGGAGCGGTTGGTTGGGTGTGCTGTGGAGCCTCTACCTTCCCCAGCACTTCCGTGTTCTGGATGTTCAGCAGTATCCATCTTTAGTCTGTTGGGTTTTTTTTTTCTCTCCTTCTTTCTTTGTCTCAGGAAGCTCTTTGGCATGTGCGTGTGTTGTTTTTCGCAGGACACTGACAGACGGAGCACCACTGTGGTGGAATCGTGGGAGGGCAGAAAGGAAAAGCAGTCCTACATGCACATCATGACTAAGAATGCATCTGTGACTTACACATGGGCCTTCCAACGCACCAACCAAGCTAGGGATGTCAGTTCATACACACATACACACACCCACACATCAACACAAACACACACACACACACACACACACACACACACACACGTTTCTAAGCATACTTTTTGAGCAGACCACCTCCCTTTCGCAGGTGCGTCGCTATGTGAACGACGTAGCGAAGATCTACTCGATCGCGGTGACGAACGCGGCGGACGGCAGGGCGGCAGAGTGTCGCCCGTGCGCCCTGGAGACGCGCCAGCCAGGCTCGACGTGCGTGCCGTGCCCCGCTGGACACTACATAGACGAGAGGAGCAACCGATGCCAGGAGTGCCCCCCCAACACTTTCCTCTCCGGGCATCACATCTACGGGCGCGCCGCGTGCCAACCCTGCGGACCTGGCAGCCGCAGTGATCAGGTAGAGCCCCAGAGCGGGCACGGTACTGATCCTGGATCTGTTTTCTATCATTCATGTCTGTAGGGTGTGTGGTGTCATGTGACATTTGATCACAATTGGTCGTATCATTCGGTTGTTTTCAAATCAAATTAAAATCGGTGCACGATATTAACATAAGCCCTGAAAAAAAAAATGGTGTGGTGTGGTGGGGGGGGGGGGGTGTTCATCTCCAACTAAAGTCCAACTAAAACCGACTCAGCTGTCCTAAGGAAATTAGATGTTTAGATGGTTTCAGTAACTCCTACATATAGAGTGGAGTGTTATGCTTCATACTGCTGTATATCTGTGCACCAGAGTTGGAACGGTATGGCTTTGTAAGCTGCCTGTGTGAGCCAGAGAAGAGAGTGGAACTGGGGGGATTTGAGTCACTGAATGGTTGAGACAGGCAGCAGAAAAGCAATAGTGTTTTCAATGGATATTAATATGATCCGCAGCACTCGAGCATTGAATGCTCCTCTCCCCTCGTTCTTGTGCAGGAGCACAGGTTGTGTTTCAGTGACTGTCTGTTCACACACACCGAGCTGAACCAGACTTTGCAGTATGACTTCAGTCCACTGGGCCCTACTGGATCCATCATGAATGGCCCGAGTTTCACCTCCAAGGGCACCAAGTACTATCACCTCTTCAACATTAGTCTGTGTGGAGGGGAGGTACAGTCTCACAAGCACGTGTGAAAGTCTTGCCATTAAATATCTGTGCTATGCTCACTCTGTCTTCACTCTTGCTGTTGTCAGGGCCACAGGCCGGCGACGTGCGCCGATAACATCACTGACGTTACTGATAAAGACTCCACGGCGACGGTTGTTGAAGCCTTCATCTGCCAATCTACCATCGTTCCTTCTGAGGGGCGGGGCTTCAAGGCGGCCCTCTCCTCGCAGTCTGTCGACCTGGCAGACTCATTTCTCGGTGAGGGAGGGAGGGAGGGACAGGCAGCGTGGGAGGGAGGAAGGGAACGAGAGAGCAGGAGAGAAGTGAGGGAGTGAGGGAGAAAGGGGAGGGAGCGAATGAGGGAGTGAGAAATGGGAGCGAAGAAGAGACTTTGTGAGGGAGAGAGGGGAGTGAGTGAGGGAGAGAGAGGGGAGTGAGTGAGGGGAAGAGAGAGGGGAGTGAGTGAGGGGAAGAGAGAGGGGAGTGAGTGAGAGGGGAGCGAGTGAGGAAGAGAGGAACAAGTGAGGGGGAGCGGGGGAGGGGAGCGAGTGAAGCAGTGCATGAGAGTGGAAAATTGCAGAATTGAAGAATTGAGGGAAGGAGGGAAGTTTACATTCAAGATTTTTATTTCTTATGTTTATTTGTTATTTACTTTGAACAAGTGTTCTGCAGTGCTTACTCATTCAGATATACGTACAAACATATAATGATAAACAGACAGTGGGTGTTACAGTAGTTACATATTAATCATTGCAATGCAGGCAAGACAAAATGAAGAGCAAACAGTAAAATCCTGCAGAAACAATCATCCCAGAGTAGATTCATGCTAAACCGTGTTAGCAGACCTGAAGAGCAGGTGCTGGTTGGGAAGTTGGGGTCTGTTCTTTAAGTAGAGTGGCTCCTCCCAGAGAAGGTGGTTCAGTCCAGCGACTTCCTCTTTGGACGCTCCGACCTTCTGCGTGGTGTTTTGGCACTGGGCAGACCACACTGTAATAACCCTAGTCAGGACACTCCCAGTGACATTATGGTGGAATTTGGCAAGTGTGGTCTTGCTCACTGCCCATTTCTGTAGCTGTCCGATGAAGTGGGATGTGTTGATGCGATTTACCGAGGACGTTGATGGGATTTACCTTGAAGGCACGCCTGGTAAAAGTACAGTTAAGCCATTTGTTGCTATGCAGAATTATAGCATTGGCTGTTCTCTGGTCCTTCATCATTGGCCAGATTCTGACTACAAGGCTGCAATTGGCTGAGTGATTTGAAGTGGCAGACCACTCTCAACCTAGCAGTGACATTTGATATGTAAAAACGCTAGCAAGAGTGCTTTATCACGCCACAGCCAAGTCAGTGGTCCTTCACATAATACACGCTTTCATGATATAGCTGCCTTTCAAATAAATGCATTTTTTTTTTATTGTTTTTTACAGCAGAGGTAAAGATATCCACATTATTTCACTTCCCTATCCACATTCATTTACATTCCAACTGTGACTCACCATACAGGAAATCACCGGTACATGTACTTCAAGGCAATATCAATTTGACAACAAATTTCAATGTAAGATCATGTAAGATTGTTGATTTTCTTTTTTCCTCGATAAGTTTTCTAAGGCTCCGTATTCCTCTATACTGATTTCACAGGAGCCACAGTGGAGAAGTGGCTCAGTGGGGTAACTGCCAGACCGAAGCTTTTCCACAGCCCCCCCGGTGGAATCCCAGACATTAACTTCTTTTATCGGTATAATGGCACAAAATGGCAACAATGAAACTCCTCCTTTTTCTCCAGTTCTGTTGCTCTTAAGGCCCAGGAGACAGATGGTTGCCGGTTCTTTTGTGTTAAATGGCGCTCGTGTGTGCAGATCTCCACGGGCGACGGCCTCCTGTGAGACGGGCAGGAATACCGTAGTTACACTGCGCTGTAACACCGAGAAAAGTACCAAAGGAGAAATCTTAGCGCCCAGGTATCCCTTCCTCACACCGCATGGCTACACTCTCGGAAGTACCAGTGTTGAATTGAATGAACGTTTGGCACAGATCTTGCTCCACAGCTAAACTCTGCGCCGAGGATGTTGATGGGGCCGGTCTGCTGCCGCTGTGTCTGAATGAAAATATGTTCTGTAGAACGCTGGACTCCCACTGCACAATGCAGGGCAAGCGTAAAGGATCCCGCCAGGACCCGCAGACCTCCTGCTATCAGATCACTTATTCTGAAGCCTGCGAGACTAGAAATTGGAGGGAGTCCAGCTCGCCTCTTGGTTCCATAATTAATGTGAAGGCAAATGTTTTCATGTAACTTTTAATCTTTTTTTTAAACTTACAGATGCCTGCTTCGCACAGGTTTTGGACAGTGCAGTCTGCCTTTGTGATGAATAACTACATAAACCTTTATTTTGCAGAGGATTAAGATCATGGACAAATGCTTTGAGTCTTTCAAAATCTCTGACTCTGAAACCTGACTAGGATTATCTGAACTCAGTTATTGTTTCTGACCAGGACAATTTTCTCTCAGATATCATATGGGTCGCAAAAGTGTGTTTTCAGTTTGCATGTTATAAAAACATTTCAAAATTGTTCATTCAAAGGTTCATTTTAGCTGTTTCTTTGATAAACACTACAGCAGTCAATTTGCACTTTAATTCTATAACTGGATCAGCCTAACTGGGGATTACTTCTTGCAGCATTGCCTGTCTTGTGATTGGCCCAGAGTGAGTGCTCTGTGCTGTGCTGGGGTGTGAGCTCTCAGGGCAGGGTGGGGCAGACCTGTGCTAACCTGCTGTGTCATCCTGTAGGGAGTGTCCAGCGGGCACCTGCGACGGCTGCACCTTCTACTTCCTGTGGGAGAGTTCAAGCGCGTGCCCACTCTGCACCGAGGCAGACTACCACCGCGTGGAGGGAGCCTGCAGGGGCGGGACTCAGGTGCTCTCCGGCAGGCCGTGCAATCAGCAATCACTACCATCACTGCTCTCTTTGAAGCTTTAAGCTTCAAGCGTGACTCGGAGGGGGGGGGGTGGAAGGTGAAGATGTTTGTGCTTCATCACAGTTGGATCTGTGTGCGCTTTCCTTCCCAGGATGTTGTGTACGTGTGGTCAGAGCCACGGCGCTGCTCGGGAGGGTTGGCCCTGCCAGCCAAGACGGGCATGCCATGCCAGGCTTTCAGTCTGTGGCTGAAGGCGGGAGCCAGCGCCGGGGCCTTCGCTGCGGCCCTCCTCCTCTTCCTCACCTGCTACTTCTGGAAGAAGAACAAAAAGTAAAGAACCGTCCCGCCTCTCTCACCCCTGGACCAACGATCTTGGTTAAATGTTCTCAGACTTATCTCGGATCGCACTGGTGAATGTCACACGGTTATCTTCGCTTATCTTGGTAGGCTGGAGTTTAAGTACTCCAAGCTGGTGATATCGGCAAACAAGGAGGGCGAGTTGCCGGCTGCGGACAGCTGCGCCATCATGGAGGATGAGGGGGAGGAGATGGAGGATGAGGTGCTGTACTCCAAACCTTCGTTACTGGCCAAGCTGAAGGCCATCACCACCAAGGTACACGCTAGCGCTCTACATCGCGCTCTCTGCGGTACATCCTGCTCGAGTCGGTCACCTCTCCCTTCCTGTTTCCACCATTTTCAGGAGATTACGCTCGTGTTCAGCAAAAGGGACAGAAGATGTAAATCAGTAAATTTGTCGGTTACATATGTATGCAGGCGCTGAAGTTTGACGTTGACGACTTTGTGTGATCAGACGTTAGAGAAACGATCAACCACATCAGCTTGTTGGGTTCAGGTCTGGGTGGCAGTACTTCCTGAGTGGTGTTCTGTTATGAATTGATAACAGCATATGCAAACGATGACAATATGGGGTAACGTATTATTACTGCAGTGGAAAAATGGAAAAACACAGCAACAAGCCATGTTTATGAATGAGGAAATATTACCATGACGCTCTGCGCTGTTATATCTGGTGGTTTTAGGAGTTTGACCGTTTAGTCTTTCTCTGTGTGAGAAAACCTCACGTTGCCTGTATTCTCTGCTATATGAGCGGGAGACGTGCTTGTGAGATTTAGAGATCAAAATGGGGGGGTTTATGATTATTTGGCATGTTCTGTGCAAAGTTTTGAGGGAAATCAAGTGCAGTTTGTAACACGTTTTAATGTGTGTGACTGTCAGTTTGGCATTACAAAGAAAAGTCTCTCTGTGGTCATGTTACCCAGTGTCTCCACACGTTTCTCAGAAACAGAAAGAGATCTTAATTGATATCTTGGTTTGTGTGTGTGTGTGTGTGTGTGTGTGTGTGTGTGTGTGGGCACCTTGATGTTTAACTGAAGGCAGTAGAAGTAGCCACTGAGAGGCTTCTTTAAGATTAAAGACTATGTTGAGCTGCAGAGAGAGGCAGTTTGCCACATCGTGTCTGCAGCCAATTAGAGAGAGAGAGAGGGAGGGAAAAGAGAGAGAGAGAGGAGAGAGACAGTGAGGGAAGGAAGGGGAGAGGGAGGGAGAGAGAGAGAGAGAAAGAAAAGAGAGAGGGAGGGAAGGAAGGGGGAGAGAGAGAGACTTGGAGTGAGGGTCTGAGGGTTTTTTTTTTTTTTGCTATTGTCATTAGCATTGACTGCAGAGAAGGGCTGTTTGAGGCTCCCTGTGTGAACATGTTTAAATCTCTCTTGGCAGGCATAGACCTGTTTTGGTTCTCTGATAATTAATTAAAGATGAATGATGAGATTCTTTAAACTTCTGATTCAGGGGGACCCTGTTAAGTTTTGGGGGAAAACTTTACAAGCATCATTGCCAGTTCAGCTCCATGTATTCACTGTTAATCAACAGATCTTTAAAGATTCAATGTACACTTTAAGCTCTCTGTTACAGAGGTTTGTAGGTATGACGCACAGCTTCCACGATTTGTTAAAAATGAGTGAACAGTGTTGGAGTGTGGCAGGTAGTAAAGGGCCTCAAGACTGCTGGGGTTTTCAGTGGAAACGAAAAGGAGTTGATGCCCTTGAGATGCACAGGCCTGTTTTGGGGCTCACGCGCCGTCTGAGGCAGACTTCATCTCTTCTCTTTCACGTCTACCACCTGGATCCTGTCCACGCACCGACAAACGCGCTCGGATGCGGGCGCCGGTTGCCGTGGCAACGCGCGGTGTCGGTCGTTAGTCCCTGGCCTTGATCGGGGGCGGGCTTTTGAAAGCGAGCTGACCTCGCGCGGCCGGGCGGTCCCGCTCTCCGCTCGGGCGCATCAGGGTGCAGCACGGCGCGCTTTGTTCTGCTGTGTAAACTACGTGTCACTGTTTCCAGGGCAACGGGCAGAGCTCAGAGGCTGTCCAGCTGAAATCCTCCCAGCCGGAGAGATGGGTGTGGGGATAGAGAGAGGACGGAAAAAAAAAATAAGTTGGATGGACGGACGGAGACTCTAAATCCCCTCTCCACTAGTGAATATGTACACACACAGTGGCCTTAAGACAGCGTGTGGAAAAGCTTGTTTGGAAGACGGAAAAGAAGAGAGAAATATCTGGGCCGACTGTGGGGTTTGGGAAGAATCTGTCTAGGACCCGAAGAGCCATGCGAAGCGGTTCTGTTTTGATGTCATGATCACGTCTCTGAGCAGTATGTGTTTTGTTTTCCTTGTTGTCTTTTTCTTTTATTTAAAAATGTATACAATCTACCAAAATATTATGGGACTTGTGTAGCAGAGGAGTCGTAGTACGTGGTATTGTACACAGCTGCAGGCAGTCAGCCACCAACTGCCTCTCAGCAAAGTGCTCCTGTAGATCACCTGATGGAGCAGGTAGGTGTTAACACCACCAAGGTCATGGGTTCGATTACCAGGGCAGTCATACTGTCATACTGATATATTTGATATATTTATGTCATACCGATAAAGTTGCTCTGGGTAAGAAAAGCTAGCAAATGTTGGAAATAATTCAGCACAACCAGTGAAGCCTCCCCAGACAGTGTGGGAATTGTCAATCTCAGCAAAACAGTGCAAGTACCCTGACAAACACATTGAGGCTACACCTCTATTCACTGGTACGTCTCTGGGTATCCTCCAGACTTCAAAAGAACACAAGTGTCCAACATTCAAAAAGATGCCAGTTCCGCTGTATGTTGGAACTGGATAAACGCTTGCTAAAGCAGTGACAACACTGTCGGGGGGGGGGCAGGCCTGACTGCTTCTACTCCAGCAGGACAAGGTACTCTAACTGTGGCTCTGCCTTGTGCCTTGCTTCTAGCCATGGTGAATAATCTGTGTTTGCCTTCTTCATGTGTCTGGAGTGCTGTGAAATCCATGCACTTGTGTCAAACTGAAATGTGATCAGGCTTTTTCACATAATAAATTACTGTTTGCACTGAAATTGAGTCTCATTTCATGCAGGGTTTCTTCATTGAGAAGATGGTCTCATCATGTTCTTGCAGTGGTGACTCACTGAGGTGGATGCGATTTGCACTGATGGCTGTCTTTGGACTGATGGCTTTTTGCACCAAAATAGTTACCACCCGCACGCCATTATCATGCCCTTTAGTCCTCTTCTGTCTCTCTCCTCACCTTCCTTCCTTCCTTCATACTTTAACACCTACCTGCCCTCACATACCACCCCCCCATCTTTGGTTCTCTCACGGTTTGAAGGATGGAGCAGCTAAATACAGGGGTAGTGTTTAACCTAAGAAATTTTAGTTGTGCTGTTATTACCCATAAAACCTTGCGCCAGGGCCATTAGAAGTCCACCGAGAGCCGAGTCATTGCGATATTCATGTTGCACACTAAAAACTCTTTTGCTCTGTCTCTCCGTCTCTCTCTCACACACAAAAACACATCCACCCCCCCACGCGCATGCACACACACACACACACACACACACACACACACACACACACACACACATGCTTGCACATGCTTGCTCTCACTCACCTGTCCCCCTCTCTTCTCTGAAGAGGTGGTGTGGCTGATAAAAGGGAGGCTTTTCAAAGGCTTCTGCACTTCCACAGCATTATTCCGGCCGGAAAATCCCCTACTTTCCATTTCCACGTTCATAATCTATGCCTGGCTCTCTTTAGAAACCCAGCGGCCCACTGATTGGTCATCAGCAGAGTAATTCAGCTCAGGAGACCCAAAGAGTGGCCCGAAAAGAAAAATGTAGTTTTGTCCCTTGAAGCACTGAGACAAGGCTCCTGGGCCAAGACATGGAAGAGTGTGGATGTATATGTTTTTGGTTCTGCAATGCACTTCTCATCCACATATCTGTACTAAATATACAACAAAATGGAAACACAAACACGTACAACAACAGGAAGTTATTATTTATTATGATGTCATCATGTCCTTGTTATTGTGCACATTTGCACCATGGGTACTGATCTATTGCTTTTTGTTCAATCAGAGTTCAAAGTTCAGTGTCATCTGAGACATAACAGAGTATTCTTAAACATTACGGGACACCGCTTAAAAACTGGTAGCACACAGATAAACAGAGACCTCCTCCCCCAATGCATTACATTAACCCCGCCCCCTACAGAATGCATTACATTAACCCCGCCCCCAATAACTTTTACCAAAATGTTCCAAATCATGCCAGCGAGAGGAGCACTGCCTGTAACTAACCATCATCAAACATGAATCAAAAACATCTGTTTACAATCATGCGGAATATGCCGGCACTCCGATTACAGTGCAATTGTAATTTACGGCGAGTCCTTAGCCGTTGCTCCTGTTGGGAGGTATCTGGCAAGGCTGAGCTTCACCCGAGGGAGGGAGTGGATACGCTCTGATTGCTGTCTCTGAACAGCCTGCCGTCGGCTTCCTCATTCTGAAACACCTCTCTAAGCCCTTCAGATAAAGCAGCTTCGTTTCGGCTCTCCTCTTACTCTTCTTCTGCTCAAAAGCATTCCTGAGGAGGCCGTGGAGAAGCGCCGTCCCCTAGCAACTCGTTGGCCTGGGGGGCCGGGGGGGGGGGTTGGTGGTGGTGGTGGTGGGGGCAGTCAGCCAGCCAGCCGCACACTTTTGGAGGCTGATATATGAAAGCTCTCTGCAAAGAGGCCCCAGACCACTGTGGACAGTTGGGCGCAGGGCGAAGAAACTTCAGAGGGCAGAAGCTCCTCTCCATAATCCACTGCTGCCTTGCCCTCCGTGCATGCATGTCCACATGTCTGTCTCTTAAATGCTAACTGTCTGGCTTTCGCTAACCTTTAGCATTTCGCGCGGCCCAGAAGGGCGTTTAGGGCAGGTTGTAAAAGCATCGTAGGTTTACAGTGAGAGATGGGAGACGGGGTGAGCGAGGGCACTTTGAGCTACGTGGGTACACAAGCCAGACTAAACACCACAGAGCTGACACTTGCTGAGTAACAACTCAAAAACGATGTTTTGTTCTGAATGAGCACGATCCTGCTAGAAGACCATTTGAACTGTTGATCAGACAGGTACCTTTTTCATAACCGTTCTAAAACACAAGGGGACTCCGGTCATTCCGTCCACTTGCTGCCGTGCAGTGGTACGTGTTCGCCGTAAATAATGAATGTACTTTTTTTGTGGGACTCTGTTCCATACTGGTTGTGCCTCAATCTAATTTAAAAAAATGGCAAAACCTAAAATGACGTCGACTTCTAGAGCTTGACAGCTGAATGAACTGCCATGATCAGACATTACGGCACAATCATTATGACTCCCTGTGGATAAAAATACGATCTGCTGAACACAGCCCTAAACAAACCAGAGACACGACTACAAATATATCAGTGCGTTAAACAACATGTGACTCGCCAACCCCATCCAAATCACACATTGCAGAAATGTAAAGACACTGAGATGGAAAAGAGATGTAAGCAAACAGGTTCAGTTACCCCTTGGCCAAAGGTCTTGAGGAAGCTTTCATCACTCAACACAGGATAAGGCACAAAGAGACATTGAACAATGGAGCCCAGCTTTACCCACTCCTGTCTCACCAAACTTTTTTTTTTTTTTTTTTCCCCCATCCATACATCACGAACGCTTCACATTGGTGCAAATGTTTTGCAATCCAGACCACTGTGGGGTGGCATGTATGTGCTTTGTGAGAAGCAGGAAATTTGCAGAAGACGATATGAACGTTTACTACAAGAAGTGAGCGGAACGAGACACCAGCCCAGTCCCACTCACCACTGCCAGCATCAACAACCATCGACTCTCTACAGAAGCATCATTTTCTCTACCATCTTCTCTACATGGTCAACTTGTGCTGCTAAAACCATCAGTAAGATTATGTACAAAATATACAACATAGAAATACATACAGAGTAGATTATTACAATGAGGCCTACAAAAAGAAACGACCAGGGTTTGTCCAGTATTGCAGGCACAGCCACTACATCAGTCACCAATTTCCCTAGGTCCCTTAGGTTCATTGTATTACAACTGTGCTCACGTTTCATGGTCGTTTACAACAGACATAATAAAGCTATCAAAAAACAAGTCTCCAAAATCACTCTATAAATTTTTTTTGTTCTTTTGTTTCTCTACAACAATATCAGTTAATATGTACAAGCCCTATAAAATAATTTAATAATAATAATAATAATAATAATAATAATAATAGTAATAATAATAATAATACACACTTTCTACACACTGTAGATGGGCGTAGTTCTTGGGTGGAGCACAATGTGTGCGATTGGCTAACAGTCGCTAAAGAGCAGTAGTTAGAGGCGGGGTCACAGAGAGGAAGTAGTGGAATCGACGATCTCTCTCCCGTTGCACACTGTTGGTACAATGTGGGCGCTCACAGATGCTGGAAACAGTTTGAGAGAAAGAGACATATTGAGTGAGATGAAGTGAGAGTGTGACACAAAAGGTTGGATTAGTTCCCTATTTACAAACAAACCAAAAAGAGCCACATTTTCACAGAATCTCCATCCTTCACCTTCTCTGTGAATCCCCACACCTTCAAAGCAAGTTGTGTTTTCTTTTTACAGTACTTGACATTATTTATCAGAGTGGAAATATAAACAAAGATGAAGTTTTTGTTCCCATGCATTAACTGTCAGAGCGAATGTGCTGGACTCTGTATACAGGTGTTTATTATCCTACAACAGGGGTCCTTGTTCTGCTCTCCTGAGTACCGAACCGTGTCAGGTGTCAGTGCTGACGTGTTCATCGTGCATTGAGCAGACCAATCAAAGTCGAGTAGCCCAATACACTGCTGATGAAACGAAAGAACGATCAGTTTGATTGTATTGGTTTTTCGTTTTTTCGATTTGTAAATAAACGGCGTATGACACACCGTATTCCAGAATATTCACAAGCTTTAATAAATCTAGTGCTAAAACATCTCAGAAGATAACCATGTTCGCATGCTTGTTCTATGTTACTCTCCGGGTTTAAGGTGGAGGGTCTGGATGTCGTTGGCTGGATGGAGGTGTGTGTGTGTGTGTGGGGGGGGTGTTACAGTGTTCTGGGTGGTTCTCCTCACCCCCCTCCACTCCCCCACTCCTGCTACACTACTACAACCGTCCTAAGATGCGAACGGAGTTTACCGATGACTCTGTTGTTTCCTAGTCTCTTACAGGATGAGGAGGCAGGGGGTGAGTTTATGGACCAGTCCTTTATGGACATTATGAAGTTTTATCTATTGCGCTTTAGGATGCCACAAAAGGAGAACCAAGTCATTTAAAAACTCATTTACAACTGGCTATAGAAACACTTGGTTCTCTAGCAAAAAATGAGCATTCATGCAATTGTAAAGGTTTTTTTTTTGTGAGATACATACAAACTGTCAGTTGTTAATGTGTTTAAATCTATCCATGTATATGTATTCATTTGTTTTATGTCATGTGTTTTATAATGTTTAAGAATGTTTTGGAGTATTTGTTTCCTTGGGAACAATAAAAAAAACCCCCAAAAACTAGCACTTAAACTTACTAACTAGAAAGCTAATTATATAAATGTCGTAATGTTTTAAAATCCATTTAAATATTCTTTTTGTAATTAGCACAATCTGATGACTGGAAAAGGCAGAATCAGCTCTCATACTGTGTGTGCAAAGTAGCCCTCTCTGAAACCAAGCAATACGCTTGGGAACTATTCACATCAAATTGTCAGAATTGTCAAGAAAAAATGACGGATTGGATTATTCTTTAAGCCAATCTCTGAAAGGCCTGGCGTAGTGAGACGGCCCGACGAAGGCTGCACTTCAGCTTGTGAGTGTTTGCTGTCAGTGTGTGACAGAGGGGTCTCACCGTGTGCAGCGTAGGCTGTGGTGGCACAGCTCACGCTGAAGCGTTTGAGGTTGAGGTTGAGGCGGTGGCTGGTCACGTTCTTCTGTGGCTGGAACATGATGATGTGAACCTTAGGCGCGAACATGCAGCCCAAGACCACGAAGCCCCTCAGACTCACCGATATACACCGTGTGGTTGTCTGGACCTGGGGGGGGGGGGGGGGGGGGGGGGGAGGGGGGCGGGGGCG
>JAOYMR010000026.1:16216247-16247594 GCA_025802075.1 Tenebrosternarchus preto
TATCATGCTTATATATATTTGTGTGTGTGTGTGTGTGTGTGTGTTTGGGTATGTATAAAATAAAATTTTCTCTCGATATTAATGATCAGGAGATCATGTTGGTGATGGGGCCTCAGAAATCATGATGAAGGCAGGACTGGTATTACAGGACTGATATTACAGGACTTATATTACAAGACTGGTATTACAGCTCCATCAGAAGGACCCATGCAGCCTGATGAAGGTGCGTTCCCTCATCTCAGAACACATGCGTAGGAGGAAGGCAATCTCTTGACTTCTCAACGCAGAGCAGTGTTTCAGAGATGTGAAAGCTTCAAGCCCTTTGCACGAGCATGAAAATGATCTGCATTTAGAACATGCCAGCATGCCATTAAAAATTTCATTCGTCTAGTTTCTCCTTGGGTCTGTGTGTTGTGTACATTGTTATATATACATGTTTATGTTCTCCGCTTATCTGCGTCTTGGCCAGCCTTTTGCTGACCATCAGAAGGTCTCGGCAGTACTTGTATGTGTGTGACACCTTGGATACACGGTGCTGCAGACTGAGCGTTTGTGGAACTTATTTACATGCACTATGCAGAAAGGGCTCTTGAATGGCTAATGATTACAGCACAGCTTTCCACTGCATCATTTTTACCCATAACAGCACTAAGAGCTGAACAGCACAACCCCTCTCATGGTACAAGGCTGTCCAGGTATAAGCACACACACACACACACACACACACACACACACATGAGTATGTGCGTGTGTGTTTTATATAGTGAACCCTTGTACCCTACCACTATTTTCTTGTTTGTATGCATGTTAAAGAAGAACTCTAAAGAACACAGGCACACATGACAGAGGGAGTTCTATTCCATTCAAGGCTACCTACTAACACCTCCAGCAGATATGAGTGCAGAGACACTTTTCTGCCTTCACACCTCTGTATTGTGTGTTTGCACACACACTCACACACACACACACACACACACACACACACACACTTCTGTGTGTTTTACATTTGTGCTCATATTGACTGCAGTGGTGTAATTTATACCTCACATCACACCACAGTATCGTGGGTAGCAAACGTAAAAACCCACACGTCACTGGTTATTACACCTTTAAACTTAACCAATGGAAGCAAAAAAAAAAAAAAATTAACTATATATTGATTATTATATTTGCGCATTTATGAAAATGTTACCTTAGGTAACCCAGACAGGCTAACAAACGAAACAAACGCAGTGGAAGAGAAGAAACGTCCATTCGCATATATGAGTCTGTGCGCAATCTATGCGTCAGGTTCGATTCTATAATTTAGATTTTGTAATCTTATAAAGGTGCCATTCAAGTCAAGCTATCATTCATCTTAAATCAGTCCGCAGTGAAAGCCAGTATATTTTATTTTTTCCTCCCCTGTATGCATTTTACCTCACAACTCAAGACAACATAGCGACAGTACCATGTAACAACGATATCAGAATTCAATGCAGGCGCTGGACGTGATGAATTACGTATCACCGTTTCTTCCTCTAATATCTTAAAGCCTCTAACACACTAAGCAAGCGCGCCAAACAAGAATAGATACCGGAACTATCACAACGAGTCGATTTCTGTCGAGGACATCCGACAAACCGAGTTTCAAAAATATCCTTTTTATGACAACTGTGTACTGCTATCCAGGTGTCAGTAAAGAACATGCCATGGTTCTGAAAAACGTCATATCTTAAAAAGATGTAAGTTGTTTGATTCCTTCTCTTTTTCTGAGGTAGGTCATTATGTTTGTGATGTTTTAAAATTAATTAATAAATGTTTTGTAACGAATTAATAAAATTCGTTAATTGTGAGATGATTGGCGATCACTAGATTGCAATAAGTAAGTGAACGTACACGAACATTTTTACGTACGTTTGTACTTTTCTGACTTAACATGGTTAAAGTTTGGCATAATGAACAATTCGACGTAAACGACTCGAATTCGTAACCGCTTAACAAATTCTCGGAGTCTGATAAAGTATTACACAGCGCAGAGATAACTTGTCTCCGTTGTGTAAGGCAGACATGCTTGACATCTTCGCTCTTAATCTGGCGGAGAGATTCTTTGGTTGCTTTGGGAACAGCAATTAGCTGGAGGTAACGAGAAGACTGCGCAGCGTAAAGTTTCTCTGATAGTTAAAGCACTCGGAAAGTATCCATCGGTTACTGCCCGTGCTGCAGCAAAGTGCAATGCCACTCGGTCTTTAACTTCACCGCGGACTCCCCTTGCGATTTTCTGGCATTGTTAAATAGATGGCAATAAATAGATAGATATAACAGGTTGAATAAGACTTCGTAAAGACACAAATAATAATCCAAAAATTCTTCCAACCGACGATTAGTAAGTTCCCATACTGCTTGTTCTAAAGCATAATTAGAAAATATGTAATTTTGTAGATCACAAAAATTATAATAATAGTACTAATAAAGTAATAATAAAAATACAAGCAGAGCTCACTTACTGTACCTTACCTGGATATTCCTATGGTTCATATCCTGCATTTTCATGTCGTGCGTCTCTCCGCTGATGTGCGCGATAACTCCGTTTCCTTCGGTCCGAACGCGGGGAGCGCAGTGGAGAGGTTGTCACTGCTCTCCACGAGCTTCATCGGGGAGAGACAGGCAGCAAGCAAGAGAGAGTGAGAGCGAAAGAGAGAGACAGACAGAGAAAGAGAGAGAGAGAGAGAGAGAGAGACAGAGAGAGAGAGAGAGAGAGAGGGAATGTTGCTGTAGTTGAAAAAAGAAAACACGTCTGGCATTGAGGAGGCAGCCTCGCCTTAGGATGCTTCTGTATCCTAGCAACAAAAATTGATCTTGTGAGGATACATTTTTAATCAGCTATAGAGAAAAAACTTGCTTGAACTCACCTATAACAGTTTAAACAAGAGAGCCCCTATGTGTTTTTATGTATAAGATGAAGCAACTCCGATAAAATATTATGAGTGAACCTGTGAGAGAAAGTGTGTATATGTGTATGTGTGTACATAAGAGAGAGCGAGAGAGAGAGAGAGAGAGATTTCACCTGCAAAATATAGGCTATACGTTCCACTATGTTGACTTTGACTGTATATAACTACTGACCACGCTGTAAACAATATACTGAAACTAGACAATATTTTGGTCTGTTATCCCCTTTTCTTGTATGCGTATGTGTTTGAGAACTTATATTGTTTTAAATAATTGTCAGTATTCTATAAATATTAATAAATGCCTGTGTGTTTGTGGGCTTTTTTTAATTCAATGCATATTGTGTAATATATTGTAAGTTAAGGTTCAAGAAAAATAAAACAATTTAAACAATTTGCACATACTGAAGTTTAAGAGAAATGAAACATTTCCAGAGCTGTAAACTAATTTCTGATATAACCAATTACAGAGCAATTTTACTACTCTTATGTTACTAGGTTTATCAGCGTGAGCCGGAAGCTCAAAGTTAGGAGATAAATGATACCAAACAGTACCTACGTCCGTCATAAAGGGCATCGGCTCATAAAGTCAAACACTGGACTACGTTTAGCCCTAATGAAGCCATACAAGTGACATCACCAGTAGCCTCCCACGTTCCCCACGAGTGGCTCTAACGCAGCCTTGGTTCTGCCTAATTTGGCTTGATTTCATGAATGGATTTCTGAGCTGCTCTGCATTCTAGTGTGTGTCAAGCCCCGCCTCCTTTTCTTGACTGACACATCAACTTGCCCCCTGCCTTGGACACTGACCTCGTCTACGCGGTAAAGAGGCTGTTCGAAGAGCGTCATTAAAACGCGAGCTTTAAGGTCTGCGGTTCCTCTTCAGTGGGCTGCGATTGGACGAGAGAAGCGTGCATGTGCGGCTGAACTGGAGCACCCAGTCCTTTTGTTCATGCTCAACCATGTGAAAAATGCAAAATGTTCATTTAAGAAAAAAAAAAAAAGCAATAATTGATTCCCTATTAATGAGTTTGAGACTTTTGCGAGGCAGCTGAGGTGTGGAGTGGAATTTGGAAATGTGATTTCGAATTTATTTACCGTTAGAAACCAGGGGATCGTGTGTATGTGTTTCATTAGCTGTTTCATATGTATGGCATGTTGTTAATGCCTTAGTGCTTATTCACGCCAAGGAATCACACTGCATATATCAAAGGCATCTAAGAGGATAAAAATCGCTATTTTTCAAACACATACGAGCAAACGCAGGTATTTACGTGTTCCTTCCAGCCTTCTCGTCTCCTTTGGCTTGGTCACTTGGACCCGCAGTGCGAGGGGGCGTCCCGCACCGTCCCGCGCGCGTTAACCAGACGGTACGTGTAGCGTACGTGGCACACGCAAGCGGAGGTCAGACGTTCACAGCCAGGACTGGGCTGGTGTCTGTATTGGTGTGATAGTGACCTAATAGTTGTGTGCGCTTTAGATGGGTAATTCACAATGAGGCAAAAGACAGCAGGCAGCATTTATTAAACCTGTACTGTGCCCTGCCTCAAAACAATGAGACTGGAAAGGAATTGTTTCAGACCCCTCGAGGGGTCTGCTGGATTTCTCTCTCTCTCTCTCTTTCTCTCTCTCTCTCTTCTCTCTCTTTTGGTCGTTCTCTCTCTCTCCCTCGCTTTCTATCCTCCAGACATTATAGATAATCCAGTAGGCCTTTTTACGGCTATGAGATTTACAAATATGCCTGTGCTATTGCATAGGAATGTATGCTGTTGTGAATGAACAGTGACTTCCAGATGTAGGGCGTTTGTGAGGAGCTTACTAATGTGAATTATTTAATCTTTCTGTCACCATTTAAAATCCCTATGGAGGAATATCAGGCCTTTTTGTTGTGACTCATTGCAGAGGTTTCTAGAAACAAATGCCAGGCTCATACAAAGTGATTTGTGTGCTCATGTGTTTGGATTTATAACTGGATAAACACTACTGTGTAATGCAAAATTGAGTTTTTCATGTGTAACATGAAGGTTTATGTCTTCAAGCTCCTAAGGTCTTGGAGTGTGCTTTCCAGTGCAGTTACACTGGTCTCAGGCGAAGGCTGGCTGGATTCTCCAAACTCCATGTCTGCCTTTTCTTTTCCTCTTTCTCTTTTTTCAAACTGTTGGCTGTGGTATAAACAACATAGCGAAACTGGACCATTTTGCTTATCGAATAGCTTGAGAGTAACGAGCAACGGAAATGGGCTAACTCTATCAATCTTGACCTTCTCTCCGCGCGTCCAGCTCTGAGGGAGTATTATGATCTAACTCCATGACTCTCGACCCTCTCGCCCTGCGTCCAGCTCTGATGGAGTGTTATGATGTGCCTGTCAGCTAGAGAAGGTTCAGACTGGTTTCTTAGAGCCCTGCTGCTGGGCTGTAGCTATGATGGACGCCTCTTGGGCACTCCTCCTCCACGCACGCTGGGGCTCACGAGAAAAAGGGCGCCTTTGTGAGGGGGTGCGCGCATTTGCGCTGGACAGAAATGCTTTGTCTGGGCCGAAACCCCTCACCCAGCAGAGCGAACCCTTTTGTGCTGGCGATTCTCTGTAGGATCCGACTGAGCTGTCAGAGATGGGAAGGACGGCAAGAGAGGAGAGACAAAGAAAATGAACGCAAAAGAATGTGGAAAAAGTGGTGTCTTTGAACGAATAGAGAGAAGGGAATAGGAAATGAGGAAGAGGAAGAGAGAGAAAGAGAGAGAGAGATAGAGAGAGAGGCAGTAAATATAAACAGGAAGAAGAACCAGAAGCGTCCACACATCTACATTTGTAGACAAGCCTCCTTTATAGCTTTGTCAGTGTGCGTATGTCTGTGTGTGTGTGTGTATGAGTGTGTGTGTGTGCGTGTGGGGGGGGGGTGTAGAGAAAGAAAGAGAGAGTTTAACACTTCCCCCTCATAGGGTGAGTCCATCTGTTGTTCCCTCTGTAGACAGGCGTAGCCCAAATGTTTAACTGAGCGACTGAATCTGACTATTAATACAATTATCAATGCCTCATTTGTCATCAGAGCAATAGCAACCATGTCCCACTGATTGATTATTGCTCAGTGGATGCACACTTGTGCTTCCAGAACACACAAGCACAGTCACTGAGAACAGTTCAAATGAAACATGAATTTATCATAAACTGCACCAAACTCTCTCCGAAAATTCAGAAGGAGAATGTTAATATTTTCACTATGAATGTTAATATTTCACATCAGCATTTTTAAACTTCTTGTGCTGTATTAAATGCACCTGTGATTATTCTGCCAATAAATTTGCCTCTATGTATTTTTTTTTTTCTGTAATTTTCCAGTGCTCTACTTTTAGAATCCAAATATTATCCATCAGTCATAATCTTTAGCCACTGCCTGTATTGGCTGACTCAGTCCTCATGGGAAGGATAGAAAGTTACGTGAGTGTTCACAGTCATTCTGCTCTGAGCTCTGAGCAGCAGGAGAGACGTGAAAGACGTGAGAAGAGGCCTGACAAATATCCTGCAACCCTCCTTGTTCAAAATGTGCTTTTCCTGGGTTGTTTTTTTAGAATAAAAAATAAAAGTTCATAAAAAAACTTGATAATTGATTCAGAGTTTTCTAAAATAATAACTCTTACCTGTATCAGCAGTGTGTGATTATACCTCAAAACCTCTTCTTATGGTGTTAAATATCCACTCACTCAATCACTCACTCACTCACTCACACACACACACACACACACACACACACACACACACACACACATGCACATACGTACAGACACCCACCCACACACACGGTCTATGCTGTGCTCTACTTTAGAGGATCCTCTAGGGCTAGTGAAAGTGCGATGTCATATGCTAGCTGTCTGTGTGGATAGAGAGTGGCTGCAGGGCTGGGCAGTAATTAGTCCTGGTAACACAAGCTTGGGCGCCAGATTGAGGCAGAAAAAGTCCTCTCCAGGAGCTCATGCTTTGGAACTCACCAATTGCCATTTTCCATTTGAGATTTATGTTTGGGTTGCCAGTTTTCAGGTAGTCTGTGGTGTAAAATGGTAGTAAGTCTTAGTCATGTTCTAAGTTACAACATTATACTGTATCCCTTTAAATACATGGCTTGCCATCTTCTATTTAGTGCTTTAATGGAAATGTGAATTTCCCCTTAAATCTGTTTCTATAGTTTTATTCTGCCTTTGCAAAGTGCATGAAAGGGAAAAGTTTACAATCTTAGTGTAGTAGTTTTCGGGTAAACAGGATACGACATAGGCTCAGGCCCTTCAAGGTCTCAATAAGTTGCACTGAAAAATCCCCTCAATTAGAGAAAATGATTATTGAAGAAATGTGCTGTGTTTAATGAAGGTGATTCCACTATTTGTCAGAATGATGCAAGGAACTGCGGAGAACCTAATTTAAATAAGACTGCTGGATATGCATCGATGCACACTAATAAGCTCTTTCACTCTGAGCTCTCTTGTCCTGTATCAAAAGCTTCAGCAACACAGGGTGTTAAAAACACAAACAAATAAAAAAACACATTAAGAGGTTTCACATCACAAGAACCTCAATACAGGAGCAGTATAGCGTAACACGTTTATAAATGTGCTATAAAACATTAACATTCATATCTGCTGTGGTAGTTGCTCTGAGTAACCAGACGAAACATCTTTGCATGTTCCGATGTGAAAACGCTTTCCCCTTGCGTTACACCTTGCAGCTATTAATTCAAACTAACCAAACACATCCAGTGTTATATCCTAAGCACATACAGTAGTAACTATGTTGATTCTGATAAACCTGTTCCACCCTTAAGTTTGTGTTTAAAGTGCTACGGAAAGGGAGAGCAGTAGGCAGCCAAAGTAATGAAAAGACGTTGGCTGTGTGGCGTCCTCACCGTTTGGGTAACCGGGCGGAGGAGGGTGATCTGGTGCTCAGATGCGGGTCGGTGCGTGCAGCTCGGCTGCGTGTAGACAGGCGTGTCTCTGTCCCTGTCCTCCGTCCTCACCCGCGTCTGCCGTCTTCGCCCGCCGTCCTTGCCCGCGTCCGTGCCGACCGTTCGTACCAGCGTCCCTCGCCCTCACGTCCTCGCCCCTCTCCACCCGCTTTCCGCGCCCGCGCTCTGTTCACCCAGCCTCCAGCGCCCGCGGCCCGCCGCTCTGGCCCGCCATCCAGCATGGCCGCTGTTCATTAGCGGTTGACCGCTGGAGCCCTGCTCATCAAAGATTAACGGCAGTGAGCTGAATTATTGATTCATCAGGCTTTACTGACACAGCAGCGGCCGCGGACGCCTCCTCTGCGATGGGGATGACGGGCCCTGTTGAAGCTACCTCCACAGTCCTCACGCTCCTCCAGGTGTGCACACGACTCCGAGGGATGTGCAACGTTCAGAAAGTGAAAACAAAAGAGTCACGTGGTCACGGAATCAGGATGACCCGTAAGCTGGTGTTACGTGGGCCCGGTGCGCTCTGGGCCGCTGCAGGCTGTGCCCGAGGACATCCTGAAGGATAGGGGGTGCTAATATGACCCCTGTGGTGGGTTGAGGCAGACCCAGACAGGGTCATTAACTTCTGGAGGTGACCCACAGAGAGGGCCCCGAGCTGGCTGCTCTAGCCTGGGAAGAACGTGCTGTGCTGGGTTTGCTCTGTTACTTTTTGCCCCTTAACCCCCTACCAAGAGGTTGTCTGTCTGACCGGCTGTTTTCACTGTCGTCCACAGCACATTACCTTCAGTCGGCGTGCCTGAGCAGAGCCCCATTTCATTACAAATGTTACCGCTGCTCTGCTAATCAACAGCAGCTGCATCATATCTCTCTAAAAACAAATTCAATGTGCAAGTCCAGACAGACCTGACGCATTAAATTACACGCAGGCCTTTAGCCTCTACGTTATGAACAGTCTTGATCTTCAAATGCTTTTCACCGCAGCTGAAACACAAGGAAACACACAGATAAAAGAACAAGCGACCCAGCAGTGTGTGGGGCAGTTTTGTCTCCTTGCGCTGGTAAAGGTGTGTGTGCTGTGTCCCGTGGTCCTGAGGGGCAAGTGGAGAAGAGACAGGTGCCCCCCCCCCCACTCGGCGTCAGCTCCTCTGATAGCGTCTCACTCTGTTCTCAGTGTGAGAGGCACATAGTAAGTACTGGCGATCTGCACCAGAGATCCATTTTCAATAGAGCACCACAGCCACAGAGGTAATGGGCAAAATGTCACACAGGAGAGGGAAGCTTCTAGATTCACTCCAATCCTCCTGCTCACCACGTCAGTGGGGAAAAAGAAAGGGCCAGTGCTGTGTTCTTTTATTATTTCAGATAAGCCCCTGCCCTAAATATGTGAAAACACCCAGCTCACTAGCACAAAGAGCTTTGATTGTTTTGATTACTGTCACGCCCTTACTGGGGCAACAAAGACACATGGGAATGTGTAGATGAGATCTGTGTAGCCTCGTGGTTGTAAGGGTCTTGCACACTGTTGTGGGATCCAAATGATTAGTTATGTGTCAGATCTGCTAAAGTCAGGAAGATCGTGGGCTTCACCATAAGGTACAGTGCAGTTCATTATCATGTCTCTTAATATTTAATTCTATGATCTGAAAAAAATGATGTAACATTCATGAAGTGATCTGTCTCTGAGCTGCACTCGTTCATCTCAGTGGTAATGCACCCTTCTGATCCTCTGATAGAGAGACATTTTCTCCACCAAACCTTTTTTCTCAGATGGAGATGACACACACACACACACACACGCACACACACACACACACGTGATCTCCGTGTGTGTATAAATATACAGCATCCTGAGTGTACCACACACCAGAAAACACCTTGGAAAGTTTGTGTTTATGTGTGTGTGAGTGCGTGTGTGAATGTGTGTGTGTTTCTTTTCATACTCATCAGTTGGGAGTCATGGCTAAACACGGGCAAGAGTTTGTGCTGAAAGCATATGGGCTAAATTGATGAGCTCGTTTTGGAAGACTAGTTCTCACTGATGGTCTGTGTGAATGTGTGTGTGTGTGTGTGTGTGTATGTGTGTGTGAGGATGTGATAGCATTCTCAGGTCTCAGATGTCCATTCTGTGATTGCCCACAGTGTCACTGCTCAATCCTCTCATCTGAGAAAGTGACTCACACACTTCGGCACACTCAGCTAATTAAACAGGCTAATTACCCCCTCTCACCGGTGCTCCTGTGGCCTCCGCAGTCCACACAGGGGCCGACCGTTTCAGCCACTTACCAACTCTTCACTCTTGTTCCTACCAGCTAGAACTGGCAGCCGAAAACTAAAACTGTACATCAGAGTCCGTGTGGATCGCTTCCTTGTGCTAAATGTCCCTGCTAACGTGAACAGTATACTGGAGGTCTGATCATAGACTGATCTGAGGGGTGTTCATCTGTTTCCAGCTTGGCTCATATTCTCCTCTTTACAGAGTGATTATAAGCCCTCCTGTTATGGATTTAGGTGGATGGCAGGGAGTCTGTGTGAACGCATGTGAGAGGCAAGAGTCCAAACTGAGAAGTGCCCAGTTATTTATGCTTGTGAGTCACTCACACTCACAAGCACGTACACAAACGCAGTCTTGTTTTACTATCTCAGTGGGGCGTTTCTATTATTTCACTCGATTGAAAGAAATGCTTTTTCCTCTTTTCAGATAAAAGCCGCAATTGGTTTTTGCAAAGCTGTGCTGGTTGAATGTCCCCGCAACAACAACATGAATACTGTCCTATCTACATGGAGACGTTTGGTCCCCACAAAGGGCTATATACACCCTCACCCCCACACGCGCACAGCCAGCAAAGCTAACCGCAGATAGCGCACATAAATATTGCGTAAGCCGGTCAGGATGCTGTCATATAGCACTCCTTTCTGCCATAATGTGGGTCTGTATGTTTTGCATTGAGAGCCTCAGTATGTGCAGAGTGACTGAGAAATAACTCCCATTTCAACCAGTGCTGCTCTAGAAAAGATGCCCTTTCTCTATATTTCACTGTATAATAAAGGTACCTACTCACATAAACACACACACACACACACATATACACACAGAGCGAGAAAGAGACATAAACAGAGGGAGAGAAAGTAAGAAAGAGAGAGAGAGAAGAGAGAGAGATCATGGGTTTGAAGTGTGCAAACACTAGAATGTGAAGCGATCTGCATCATATTCGGTATATAAAGTGTAACAGTCTCAATGCACAGAATCAGAATTGCTAAAGCTTTCTGTTCTGTTGACTGTTTCTTCAATTCTGAGTGTGTTTGTGTGTGTGTGTGTGTGTGTGTGTGTGTGTGTGTGTGTTTATGTATTTTTACAGCCAGTGCTCATAACTTGCAGTCATTGGACCAATATTACACTCAGTGTCAAGAAACACAATAAACACAAAAGGTGGAAGTATTGGTATCTTTGTATATTTTTAGGACGCCTCATTCCAACAGAATTGACAGAATATTTTTATTATTTCTACACATGCGACTTGCTTGCAGACTCTGCCTCACTCTCTGTATCGCTCTCTGAAATAGGTTTCTGCTGGCTAAGCCACTCTGACAAACCTAGCTTCTCATGTCTCAGGGCTCAGGCTAGTCGGCGTGAAAAGAGCCTTTCCAGCGAGGGAGAGGAGAGGAGAACGGCCCGAATCCTTCACTCTGCCTCTCTGACTCGCAGTCTCTCAGAGCTGGACTCGCTCCCACCTCAGTGCTGGGACCACAGTGCCCAGAGTATACAGAGCTGTTTCTCTGGAGATATCTCCCCAGTGCTTCAGTACTGCTGCTGTGACTCTCACGCACACACACACACACACACACACACACACACACAGTTAGGAAACCCCGCACCAAGGCTTCCCTAAGTAATTTATTGTCATATGGAATCCCATGGGTGGTTGAAATGCAGCTAAACAGATGATTGATGGCAGGTTCTGTGAGGAAACAGCTTGTTCCCTCATATTTAATGATAGTTGGACCCAGTCAATCATGCAATTATAGAGCAGTGCACAAAAAGCCAAGGGTTTCTGTGGCAACACACACAGGCAGTCAGACACACACACACACACACACACACACACACACAGAATGGTGTCACCACAATGTCTTTTGACAGAAATAATTCATATCCACTATGATACTGATTGATTTTTAATAAACTCAGCACTTCATTATAAGCTCTGTGCAATACAGGACAGCTGAGGTTTCATTTCCTGTGAAGTGTCAGTTACAGGAAGTAAAACCTCCAGCATTTTATGAATTTTCTCCTGTGTAATGATCTGTGAGATGAGAGACAAGAGGCTTAAGTTTTCAGCTACAATGCTAACTGCTGAAGAAATGGTTAATTAGTGTACATATTAATAATGTAATTATAATGTAACTTAAAACTCTTAATGGCCCCTCAGTGAGCAACAGTACACTGTGGGGTGGCTGGGCCAACCAATAAACCATTTTACATCTGCTTGATTTAGATTTTAGTAGATTTTCATTTGCAATTGTAGAATGTCCTTCGTGACGACAGTTTTCCTTTAGGCATTCACCATCATATGAAATTTTACAATTTTATAGGAGAGAATTGGGAAGATCCTTTTAAAATTGCCTTTCTGTGCAGAACTGCCTTGCTGTCACATCCCAGTACACACCATTAGAACTCATAAGTCCCTCTCCATCTTCTAAACGCTGAATGGGATGCGTGGGTTCTGTGTTCTGAGCACATCACAGTTCCAAAGGCACCCACTGTCTCTTTTGGAAGGCAAAGCAGTATCATTGACATAATGCATTTAATAACATTTTAATCCTACACTCTGGATCCTGCCAATAACACGTTCACAGCTGAATTTAGTACAATACAAAAAGAGATGAGCAGGTCAATCAGCTTAATAAACCTACATGTAATTGCTTGTCAGTAGTAACATTTTAATATACCTGTTTGCATTGATCACAAATAGACTGGTTTCTCAACACACATCTGAGACTGCAGAACCGTAGTTGGACGTCAGTGTTCCAACAATCTTCACACGTCTTTATAAATCTTGTTTAAGGTTGAGGTGATTCTCCCAATCAGTGAAGTAGTCAAAGTAATTCTCTTAACAGTGTCAGGCTGGCAAGGGGATGGGATGGCTGGAACTGTTTGTGATAACAGGCTACTGATCTGTAGCGGCTAAACAAGAGCACTGTGCTGAAAACATTTCGGCTGCCTTCGTAAGATGGACTAGTGCATATTGTGCACAGACGAAACTCAGACGAAAGCACAGAGAAGCTCAGAGGTGCACAGATGAAACTCAGCAATACCTCCACCCCTGAACACACACACACACACACGCTCAACACCTATTCCACCCCCACCCAACATCCACCATTTGTGGTGTTTGTCGGTGTTTCCTTTATGAGATAGTTGCCTATGCTGGAGGCATAACAAAGACTCACATGCTTTGGTTCTGCCTTCTGGAGCAGAAGTGTTTCAAAATGACCTTCCTACCAGCTTATCTTCCTAATACCTTCTCAAGGGATGAACAGGGCACTTCTCACTTGAAGGCAGTTCACCTTGGCTGCAGGGTGTCCCTCTGCACTTATAAAACCTACTTGTCCCTTTGTTTCTGTGTTTTTAATGCCAGTCCCTCAGTGGCGGATAATCAAAGCATGTCCTCCCCTCCGGTTCGGGTTTTATCCCATTTCTGCCTTTGGCAGCCGAGAAAGAGAGTCTTCAGTTGTTTCTCATTTAATCCTATGCGGGAGAGCACAGATGAAACATTTCAGATTTCAGTGCTGATATTGCATGTTCTCTGATAGAATCATCATTTACATAAATTAGGGGACTGCATCTCCAACCTGAATAACGCTCAGTGACGCATTACTGGAAGCGACTGATGTTCTCAGCATGAGTGTTTGTGATTGCTACACGACTCCTCACATAGTTTGCGGTTTGTTGAAAATGACAACTCCATTATGTTCTGGTGACTGTAGAATGCTGCCACAGCATGATTACTATCAGCATGGTGGAGAAAGTGTTGCCTTTTTAGAATTGGGTCAAAACCCTCTGATCACGATTTGTTATCAGAGTGTTCCACTGCCACGTTGATCACTCTGATCACGATTGGTTATCAGAGTGTTCCACTGCCATGTTGATCACTCTGATCACGATTGGTTATCAGAGTGTTCCACTGCCACGTTGATCACTCTGTTTGGGACATGGAATGGAAGCTGCACAGCTCAGGTGATCCTGTCTACAGTCTTGCCCATAAAAATTCTATTGCCATCTATCTAGGCTGCGATTTCTGCTGCACAGAAGCCTCTGTTTGTCTGTCTGTCCGTCCATCTATCCCCCAGCTCTGGAATATACATAGAAAGGAATATAGAATATAACCTTTTTGGATGTTTCAGTAACGTTTGAAAATTCTTGTTTAAATACCACCATCTTTAATAAACCTATGGACTCTCATTTCTAGTTGCAATGCAATTCTTCTCATTAGAAGGCCTGCAAAAACTCCATCTCTTACTCACAGCTATTAAGACTTAAACACATTTGCAGGGAGAATGAAGGCTTCCCCCAGAAAAGTATGGAAATATGTGAATATTTTCATATCTGTGGATTTCTTAAGGAAGTCATAGATGATGCCTTTGTTGTGTTTTACCTGAGTAGATGCACTGACCTATTAACAATCTACCAAGGCAGCAATAATTCCTTTGGTGCTGATTTAAATCATCCTACAAATAAAACAATGGCTAATATTATATTTAATTTATTATATTTCTCCAGTATGATGCAGATTCCTTTTTTAAGGATCATCCACTAATTTCATACAGATGCAACAAAAACATCAAAGACATGCTTGTTAAGAGTGAGATAAATGAACATTTGGATAATAACTGTGGTACTGTAGCCTTCAACCACTGTAGATGTGCTACACGTACATTTATTAACACATCCAGCAAACCATTAAATTCACTAGCATGAAAGGATCAGTTGTTATCACCCATTCCTCCTCATGCATTACTGCAGGAGTTGAAGAGAAACAGAGAAAGTTTCATTTGTTACTTTACAATGGAGAAACAAAGAGAAGGTTGCTGACTATTTCACTGAACACCTTTGGACCATCGCAGTTAATGACAGCTGTTTGCATTGCCAGTTGTTGCTATAGCAGCAATGAAGTTATGAAACTCAAAGACAAAGAACTCTGGGAACCATGGAGAGCGGTGGAGAACAACAGGGTTACGTGGCAGTTCCAAGATGCTGCAGTTCCAACTTATGTTAACATTCAAAGGATGAAATATAAGAAGTTGAAAAAAATCCAGGAACTGGAAGAAGAAACAGTGAATGTGGAAGGTTAACACCAAGGTTGCCCCAGTGGTAATACTAGCACTTGGAACTGTGACCCCTGAGATGGAGGACTGGGACCAACAGATCCCAAGAATAACAATATCAATGGAACATGTGATATAGTTTCCCCCTTTTTGAATTTGGAGTACCAGGTATTATAGTTCTTGGTCATGGCAGCTTGTTTTATGCAGATTGCACAACTGTTTCATGCATTTGCCTGCTGAGAGTGTAAACAAGAGTAACAAGGTCATTTTAGTTTGGTTAATTACACTTAAGCCAAATAATGGCTGATGGGAGTATCCATTGGGGAGGCGTGTACCTGTGGACTGTTATTTTATAAACATTGCTGGCTTGTTGTAATATTTGTTGGTGCTCAGTCTAACTTTATTTGGGACCTATTTGCTGCATTAGAAAAAGTGCCATGTCCCTACTCTACTGTTCTTGTACTGCTCATCTATGTGAAACATAAATCTCATTATGGGTGGATTCAATTGGACTGTTTGGTATGAAGTAGGCCTTTTAACTTTAACCCAGTTGGAAGACTCTGCCAGGAAGCCATTTTATATGAGAGGACTGTTTCTGTGAGCTTTCTGGAGATTGGTTTACTGTTTCCTTTTTGTTTTTTTAGATCTTTTTTTGTGCTGAGTGCCTGGTGTGGGGAGGCTAGTTTACTAGTGATGGTGTGCTTCGTTTAAAGCTGTTTCTAATGTATGCACATGTTTTTGGTTTTAGATGTGTCCTGGAACGTTGGCTGGTCCTCGATATACTTAGAACCACTACTGGCCAATTCCCTGGATCTGTGACATTCAGTATCCTTCTTCTGGTGTAAGTGGTAAGGTTAGTGTCCATAACCTGATCCTGGAAGATGAAATGCAACAATTGAAGGACTCAGTAGCCCAACTGAAAGCTGATAATGAATGACTGAGGCAGGAACATACGGCAATGGTCACTAGGGTCAACTCCAAATGCAGTTCCTGAGAGACTGTAACGGAGAGACTGGTTTATATACCCAGGGATCAAAATGTTTAGTAGTAAATCTCCTGTAGGTATCATTGAATGGATTAAGGAACTGCAGGCCTGCTATCTCTCTCCTGATGATCGAGCCAGGTACTTCAGGCATTCTGTCTAAACTGATGTAATCTGGTCCCCATATAGAGATACGTATTGTGAGGGTTAGTGAACCATGTTTATCAGACTCTGGGTGAATGGTTTCTTTGGTTGGAGGGAGTTTCACTGGCAGAACTTTGGTTCTTGGGGTCAGGAATTTCTTCAATCCAATTTTAGGAATAAACATCATTAGTACAATCTATCAGGAGCTTTTCAGCAACTTTGCCACTGTGTCCCAAGCTTTCCCCTGATCGTTTATGAAGGGGCTAATGGTGTCCTGCTTCACAAGTGATGACGAATCACAAGAGATGTTCAAAACAAAATGGCTGTGGATCTGACTGGCTTGACAGACCAGGAGCAGGATCAGGTAAGGACATTGTTGCTGAAATATGAGTTGGTTTTCTTGGTCCATGATAGAAACCTGCACTGTACTAATGTAATCTCTCAAGAGATTCCTGATATACTTCCATATACTGCCTTATGAATATGAGAAGTCTAATATTAACCAGCTTTTAGAGACCCAAGTAATTCATGAAAGTAGTGGTCGTTAGATATCCTATATCCCCTAAAAATGAGGCGCACTTTGTATATGTGTGGATTACCACCTGTTCAATGATAAGACCTAAAAGTATGCATTCCCTTTAGTTTGTATTGAGGAACTGTAGATGTCTTTTCTGGATCTTGTTGGTTCTGCCCTATGGAATTAGCTAGTGGCTACAGTCAGGCACTTGCTTCTTAAAAGGACTAAGACTTCTAAGAATACTTTCTGCTCTACAGTTGGTTTATTTAAGTGGTTTCCTATGTCGCTAGGCTTCTCCCTAATGCACCTAGCACCTTTCAGCGCTTAATGCAATGGATGTCTGGCGACCAACAGCGCCAGTCTCTGCTGAAATATCTTGATAATTCTGTGGTTTTCTCTTCCTCTGCATCTGGAGTGGTTGGAGGTTGTACCGGTTTGACTGTAGCAGTTCTTATCCGATTGTCCTGGCACTTCAGATCCATTGATTCTTAGGCAGGTTTTGGGTGGGGAGTCATACTCTCAGGTAAAGCAAAGCAGCCTTAACTATTTTACCCTGCCGAGCTGAGTTGCAGGCTTTTCAAGATGCTGATCTTGTCATGAAGGACACGCTGAGATAAAAATTGAGATGCCTCTCCCAGCTGGCCTCACTACTGCTGCTCCTCGAATGACATATGCTTTTAGTAAATACATTTCGGCTGTTCTCACTCGTGATCAATGAGTTTTTATGGTAGCTCAGACTAACTTTAATGGCTTGGTGTGGTCGCTTTCACTCTAACCAGGACTATAGTTTTGAAAGTACCCTGATTCGATAGTTATGCTGTTTGTATGGCGTTGAGAAGTCATGCACTACCGTCTAGCCGTAAAAGGTCAATGTGAGCAATTAAATTTAATGCTGCACAATTTGTTTAGCACTTTGCCTTCCTTTAGGAAGTGAGATCGGACAGCTCATCTTTCCCCAAGGTGGTATTTTGTCATAATACCATCAGACCACATCAGACCTCTGGTCAATGGTCTCAGTTGCCTGTTGATGATTTTATCCGTCTTGGAAGTGGCTGAGGTTAGGTTAAAGTTCTTTTTATTTCATGCTCACCTTTGATTGAGGATGGCTGGCCTCTTTGGGCTAGACTGAGCGTCACTATTGGTCAGTTTTACTCTTATTTCATTCATTCCTGATTGGTTTTATTTTCTTTCTATTTGTTTAATAATACCTACGTGTTTGGAATTCATGTCTCCTGGTAAAACTAATTGGTATATACGTCAATTATATCTATATCTGTAATTCCTTGGGTGAAATTCTATATATATAGAGAGAGATTTTATATATATATATATATTTAGTTATTAGATATTTTAGATTTATTCTAAATTTCTGATAAAACATTTCAGCTGCTTACCAACATCTTCACTGCAGATTTATATTAACTACAGTATAAAATGCACTAAGATGTGCTTTCAGACTAATATAACTAAAAACATGGTTCAGTGTGTGTGTGTGTGTGTGTGTGTGTGTGTGTGCCATCAGTAGGTGTGTGAGAATCCATGTAGATATGTATTAGTGTATGTTTCTAAATGTAAGGGGAGTGTAAATGTGGTTGTGTGGGGGTGCGAAACCAATCAATACAGAGTGAAAGGCAACTAGGCAAACACTCTGTAGAGTGAGAAATCTCTTTATGGCTCTACACATTTTAAAGGCCTCATACTTATGCTCCTGTGAAGGCTGCCCAGGCTTATTGAGACACTGATAAGCAGGTGTGTGTACGTGTGTGTGTGTGTGTGTGTGTGTGTGTGTGTGTGTGCATACGTGCAAGATCGCCCACAGGAGACCCAGTCAAACAGCTCTCAAAGTGCTCCGTGGGCGAGAGGGAATAGCAGGCATGAATAACATGTAAACATGAAGGCTGTATGTCACTTTACAGCAGAGAGCTGTTCACCGTCACCTCACAGAGTTCACTTTCTGCCTTTCTCTGTCACCCTTTCTCTCTTTCCCTCTCACTCTTTTCTCTCTCTTTGTCTCTCTTTCATTAATTCCCACAGCTTTTTGTCTTACTTTTGATCTCTTATGTCTCCTACAATGCCCCTCCCCCCCACACACACAGAATCCCATTTTTTCATTACAAAGTTCCCTTTTTTCATCTCTTGCTCTCTCTTTTCCTTCTCCATCTATCTCTCCTCCTCCCATCTCTTTCTCCACCTCTCCATTTCTCTCTTGCTCCCCCCCACCCCTTTCTCCATCTCTCCCTCTGCTTGGCTGATGATATTCTTACCTCAAGCAGGTGGACTAGGCTACAGAGTGTGCTGCTAATTATTTGTTTAAATATTTGTTTTTGATGATGCCTTTTTCCCCCCTGCTATTTTGGTTGTGTGTGGAAGCTGTGTGGGAGTCACTGATAGTGAGTCAGTGATTCAGACCAGAAACTCACACCACATTGATTCGCCTCCATTCGGTGTGTGTGTGTGTGTGTGTACATGTGTGTATGTGGTGTCAGATTTAAAAGACAGACTGAGTACTTTTTAAAATAAGCCGTTTTCCATTGTGTTACTTGTTGGGTAAACAAGGGCACCCAGACACAAAGAGCCTGCCTACTGTATCTCCTGGGGAGGGCCTGCTGCTGCCTGCTGATAGATGTACTAAAAGTGAAGAGAGCTTAGCCCAGTGAGGGTCACACACACACACACACACACGCACACACACACACACACACACACGCACACACACACGCAGCATGATGTTCAGTTCTGGCTCAGAAAACTGATACACTGATTCTACCACCACTAAATATTCAGCACTAAACATCCTGTGATTTCATAGATCAGACTACACTCTAACCCCACTCCCCCAGGCAGCTGTGTTGGATTAGGCCTGATACACTCTTTATGGTTTCTTTAAAAAACAAAAATATTAATGCAGAGTGACAAGGAGACTGTATTATTGTATAGCGTTGTATTGTTCATTTTGTTGCGATTCTACTATTTTTTTTGTTGATCACTTGTAGCGTACGTGTTATGTGAATTAGTGAGCAGTGTGTGTTCTTGCAGACCAGAATTGCTAATATAGTAATAGCAGATAGGGCTGCGGGCTTTGTGTGTGTGTGTGTGTGTGTGTGTGTGTGAGAGAGAGAGCGAGAGAGATGGTCTGGAGGGTATAGATTGTTGAATACAGTAGTCTGCAGCTTGTCTTTCTCAGCCTGTCTGATCTTCAGCCTTCTTCCTGAGCACTGGAGCCCAGACACCAGCTGCATGCAACTGTGCAAAAATGCCTGTTAGGTAGTGAATTCAAAACGCCCATCTCTGCTTGTGTGGGAATGCTGTTAGCAATCTAATTAGCTAGAAATCATGTGATTAACTCTTAAGTGGTGAGCTTGTAAAAAGAGCTTGTTTTATGCTGTACATCACTGTGGGTAGTGCTTTAACTGACCTGACTCACCTGCAGCCCTTGGTAATTGATTACCTGATCAGGATAAATCCATACATGTGGTTCTTAGGGCTCTCGCTCTATGTGTGTGTGTGTGAGTAAGAGAGAGATTAAGAGAGAGTGAGAGAGAGAGAGAGAGAGACAGACAGAGAGTGAGTGAGTACTGTATGATTTTGGCTTTAGTGTGAGGAGCAGGTTCGTTAGAATCCTAGCCTGAGCACATGATATGCTGATGACAGACATGACTGCACATAATGGCACTTTGCTCACTATCTCTGTCTCCCTATTAACAATTTAAACTCAGCAAATCATTAATCTGGCTAGCTGCTTATTAAGTCTTATATTCATAAGACCCAGTGTGGAAATTCATATTTCAAATGCAATTCTTTCTCATCTCTTTGACTGTATTTTAAATATTAATTTTATGACATATATGATAAGCTGGACTGTGACAAGTGATAACAGTCTCTCTGAGGAGACTTTTCTCAACAACTTTTGGAGAGCGGCCTGTTTTATTCTCAAGTGTCCTTATTGGTAGTCAGTCCTTTGAATATGACCAAGACTCTAGAACAACCACGTCCTGCTGTATTTTCTTCTCATGTTTATTCCATTCATTTGTGATAGTTTTTCACCTTTAAACCCCCCTGAATATATCGCAAGGCATCATCCTAAAACCAGACCCTCTGCTGGGTGTTCAGAGTTAGCTATAGCCGGAGATGCCATGCCTCAAGCTTGCAGACCGTCTTTCAAATGGCTCTCTACTTCAGCGGAGATAAAACAGAGGCCTGGGAGTAAGTGTGTGTGAGAGAGTGAGAGAGTAACACAGAGAGAGAGGGTGTTGTGGGTAATTGGGAGATGGAGAGCCTCTGTCAGTGGGTTTAAGAGGAGGCCACACACACTGTAGTGTCGTCCAGCTGAACTGGAGCATGGGAACAGCCTCGTTGCCCACCTCTGCAGGCCCAGGATCAGCGCGGTGCACAATGGCCCAGGCCTCTCTCAGAGCGTCTCGCTTCCAGGCCGGAGGCAAATCCCACCGTACAATCGGCGCTGGTGCCAGAGTCCGCGAATACCAATGTCCAGATTAGCGCAGGCAGGCTGCGTGCTCTGAAGGAGAGTCTCCATTCAGCCCGAACTTTAAAAGCACCATCTTAAGGAACCCGAGCAACTTTCCCAAATGCTTGAATGTGTGACTCTATCGAGACGCAAATGAATGTTTTTTTTTTTTTCCTATTCTGTTTTTCTTTTTTCCTTTTTGTTTTGGATGGATGGATGATTCATGCCTGCCCGCTTACAGGCACATCGTGGGACTGCAGGGTTGATGCTGAGAAAGCTTTTCACTTCCTGATCCACAAGTTTCTCAGAGTTTTTGTGTAGCGGAGTTATGAATAAAACTTCAAGTAGCAGGGCTCTTACATAATGTCTGCGGTTTTAAGAGTGCAGTTCAAGTCCTGCTCTCTGATGCAGGCAGTACTGATATACTTAGTTCCTGTAAACAGAAAAATCCAAAGAAAAAGGTTAAGTACACTTTAAAAAGAAAGACAATTCAAGTAGAACCAGTTGGGTTTACTGAGTGTTTCCTTGTGGGTGGACGATTGTAAAGTGCAATCCTTTCATAGAGCTTCTATAAAAAAACCACAAACAAACATTGGGAGACCTGGGACTCGTGGCTGCCCAGAACATTCAACTAACCTAAAAGGTTATTTAGGTCTTAACAAAATCTTCACTATTTGATCTATCTGTTATTCAACCCCTAATCAAAGAGGAAATGATTTTGTAACTTTTATTTTATTACTTTGACGTGCCACAAATCTCTGACTTTAAGAAGTGACCTTAAGAATGGGAAGCACTTCAGAAATGTGTATGATCACAACATTATAAATTCATAGCACAGCCCCAAATCATACCTCCAACACTTCGGTTCGAATCAGTATTCTGGAACTTCTGTGGGCAGGTTCTGGTAGCTACCCTGACTGAGGGAGATATTACTAACGTCAGTGTGCTGTTTACTAAAGCACAGCGACTTAACTATTCACACACACTAGTCACTACTGTAACACACTGTTCAGTACCGTCACTTTCAGGAAGAGTGTCGGAGAGAGAAAGACTGGAAAAGAAAGTAACTCACTTTTCCTCTCTGTGAGCACAGAGACTTGTCATTACCGTGGATAAACGGTTATATTGTGGATTGATGTAAAACATGCCCTGAATTAAACGCTATTCTTTCTCATCTTTTTCAGTGCACAATAAATCGGTGCAAAACAGTCTGAATCAGCCGCCTAGCACAGACATGCAATGACCTACTTATACACACTTAAACAACACATTCCACCTACACTCAGCATGTATTTACACTTGTAACCTTTCATGTAGTACCACATAAGTGCAGTTCAACAAGACACTTCACATTAAAAATTGAGACATATTAAGTGATGGGATGGGGAAGGAATACAGTGTTATGGCAGGAAAGGATACAGTCTAGACGTTTTTAAAAATCGAACTGAGGAAAGGTCCAGAAGGGTTATTTTTAATGCAGACCCCACTTGGTACTGGCTGATTTCAAAATGCCATAATGAATTACGTATAGAAATAATTTAGCTTTACAATAAAATAGGAAGTCTGGCACATTATGAAGTTTTGAGGTCAGTGCTGTTTGGGGCTTACGTGCTTACCTCAACATTGGAATGGGATTGTACTGTACTGATGACATCTGGGGACATCTGGGGACAGCTGGCAAATTCCAAATTGCGTTTCCCACTTGCTCACATTGGGCTGGATGTAGAGGAAGGCTCCTGAATAGATAATCTCCACTCTGCCATTCCGCCACAAGCGCTGGGTTTAATGATTTCCTTCCTTGCCCATTGTTCGGCATGTGGGTGACTGGCGCAGGGGTGGCACATTGCCGCAGGTCTCCAGCCTCAGCCTCTCTGCGGATCAGGTGCCTGGCGTCTCACGCGCCTCCCGGGCCGTTTGAACCTAGATGAAAAAGACACGTCAATCTCCCTCTCTCCTCTGCTTCACACGTTTGTCCGGTCTTAAACAAAGAAGCGCGCTCTCCAATGCTATGAAGCTAAACGACGTGAAAAGCTATCGAAGGACGGTGAGACGCGCGTGTGCGTGCGTGCGTGCGCGCGTCATTGTGTCTTATCTTTGAATAATTTCCCAGTCATTTCATGACCCAGTTAAATTCCTGGGTGCTGTGTGAAGCTGTTATTTGAATCTTTTATTTCTAGCTCCTTAATTTGTTTACCTCCTTCTCAAACCTCTAAAGCATACAATGCCCTGAAAAAAAATGGAAAACCCTTCTTATAGATCTTTGGTGAAACTGACAAATTTTAGAAACCACACTTCAAAATGACCGAACTGCATACTTAAAGCATCAAAGGCAGATGTCTCTGCGCCATTTTCAGCAGTGTGGTAGAAAGACTCTGCCTTCAGAATGCAAAGGTTAGAGAATGTCATCAGGGAATACAGGCTTTCTGTGGATAAACAGACTATATGATGCATTATGCCCTCTTACCCACTCTCCTAGCTGACATACAATCCATTAGGCAATATGCAAATAGCCCTGTTTGTTTGGAAAAGTGGGGAGGAATAGTGCATAATTGGCTGGGATTTTATATTCCATTGACTTAATGAGGCTGTACACTTGAAGGGAAGTGAACTAGGGGGCTAGGGGCTAGGGAGCTAGGGGGCTAGGACTGGCTGGAAGAGAGCTGCTCATTAGTGTGTTGTTGTGTCATAGCCAGTATGACTGGGTCACATCATAAAAGACTTTTTTTACAACATTATGTTCACCCTGCAGAATGCTATTTATAATCGAGCAATTTCTAAACAAAAGCGAAAACTGTCAAAAGTACAGTGTAGCGTAAAAATAACACGACAAATCCAGAGAGGAGGAGAGAATTCCTAGTTTCTGCTGTTTGCAGTTTCAGCATGGGAAATACACTTCTAGTCTCAGATCCTTTTATTTGCTCATTCACAATGGCCTGTCTACTTACTCTTAAAAAGCAATTATTGTAAAATGGACATTTATTATGTGTCTGATAAAAAAAACATCTTTTTTTTTCCTGCAGCCTGTGTTCATTTTCATACTTATTTAATTCGCGCCTGCATGAAGTTCACCTCTCTTGACTCCCCCCCTCACCATTCTGGACAGACATGAAGAGGCTTGCTGGAGAGATGGAGAGATGACGGGAGCTAACGGAGAGGAGGAGAGCTCCTTTTCAGCCCGGTTTGACCGTGAGAGGAGACGGACGCGCCTGGGTGTACCTGGCCCGCGGCACACCTGAATCACCAAACCAGCGCCAAACCAGCGCCAAACATTAGAGGAGGCGGAGACTGTTCTTGATCATCGCTGAGCTCCACAGGAAGCCAAGGCAGCTATCATACCCAGCATGTGTTATCATACAGTAAGGGCTGGGCTGGCTGAGAAAACGATCTCGGTGATGCTATCTGACAGTATTCCTAATGTGCTTTTGGTGATGAGGGGTTCAAACCAAACCCTGCAACAATAGAAGCTCCGTAACAATAACAATCTCTCGGTCTCCCCGTCATTCACACCGTTTCTTTCCCAGTAATAAAGCACCCAGCTGCAACTTTGGGAAGAAAAAAAAAAAAAAACCCCAACATATTTTCACTTGCTAATATGGTGGCAATGCATCAGTCAGAATGGATGCATTTTGAATTCGGTTTGAATTTTCCTCTGTCTCTGCTTTCATTGTCTCTGGACATTAGTGCTGACCTGGTCAGCTCTGCTGTTTTAATATGTGGATGCTGATTCCACATTAATGCATTACCTGGGCTAATCAAGAGCAGGCTAATGAAAGACAAGCCTATGATATGCAAAACAGGCTCTGCAGCTGGACATCAATTAACACGCTCGCTCACTGTCTGTAAACGGACGTCTGCGATTCATTTTTAGATCCAAATAGACGCTCAAGGGCCACGTTTGTATTTCCAGCGCATGCGGAGATGCTAATGCTGATTAGCTGCTATCTGTAGTCCACATTTGTCCAGTCGAGTAGCCTCTCGTGTTCCATGTAAGTACCTTTCACCTGACCGTGGAGACAGGGAGCCTATCAGGAAGAATGCAGCAGGTGTGGTATCGCAGAACCGCACTCAATAGCAGCTATTGTCGTGCGATTATCATGACGAGACACCGTTGTTTTAGATTTTATCCAGCCTCTGTCATTCAAACCCCTCCCCCTCCTCCCCGCCCCCTTTTCAACAATTTCTATACCGAATGATTTGGTCACCCAAAGCAGAAGAGCACACACATTCACCTAGAGCCCCTTTTTTTAGTCTTTGCACGTGATGTTAGGAACAGCATCTAATTTGAATTAAAGTAATTGGCACAGCACTGCAGCGAAAGTCCCGAGCGTTACTAGATCGAGGCCGACACAGTGTCCTGGCTGGGTTTGACTAGTCAGGCGGAAGTTCACATGTATAATTCATTCATAGTCAACACAAAAATGGAGTATCAGGACTGCACTTTCTCCCAGAGAATTGTGTCAGTGGAGGTCCTCGGATTCGTTAGAAGGCTGGCGTAGTTCAACCAAAAAAGATTTAAACTTACACCGCCGCAATTGTTTCTGCCCTGAAATCGGTATAGAATGTGCAGATTAAATTGGTGTACGTTTAATGAGTACGAGTCGATGAACGAGGTTCGGCCTATTATATTTATTGCTTTGGACTATAGATGTCTTTTGTCTGTTAGCCATAGTGAACATAAAGTCTTTCTACAGGCAGTCTCCTATGTTCCTTTTCTGTTCAGTAAGCTAAATGAAACCTTAGGGCACTAGGGCTGAAGGAGCCTCACTGCTTAATGACCTGAATGTTCTCCTAATTGATTTGTAATGCCTGTCGACTGGCCATAAGTGCTGTACTGGAGCTAAAGAGCAGAGAAGATGGTGACGTTAGTCAAATAACAGAAGAATAGATCGAATCTGATTATTTAATGTTCTGTGGTTTGCAAATTATAGTCTTATTCATTTATTGGTTTATCTTTCTTGGTCTCAGAAGGGACAGTGTAAGTGCATTATGGAACACTCCTGTGTGTAATTTGCATAGGATTTATGGGTGAGCCGAGGTGAATTGGTGAGTGTGCTTCACGTTGATATGCAGCATTTCTGTATAAACTGAAAGCGTTCAACACACCTTCTCCTCAGTTGCACACCTGTCAATGCGGGGCATCTAAAGGTCGAGAAGAATTGAAAGATTTGTTGACTTTCCACAGGCAGTGTGGTAAAGAATGCCTTTGATCCTTACTCCTGTTTACGCGAGTTAGATTCAGTGCCGCAACCAGTTTTACAGTCAAGCTATGGAAAATCATGGTGCAATGCCTGAGTTTCAGAAACTTTCAGAACCTCATGCATCCACAAAAACATGGGGAAACTTCCAGAACATCACGCATGCACTATATTGGCTATATTGCAGGATCCCCTTAGAAACAATTAGCATGTAAACTCTGATACAGATAAGCACTTTTAGCACAATAAAGCATAACCAAACAAGGCAACACCAGTTCAAACCAGTCAGATTCTGATCTTTTCACTCTCCTCATCTGATACATTTCATGGATTGATTCCCTTTGACAGGCAAGTGACAAAAAGATGTATTGTTTATCATTTCTTTTTTTGAAGAACTTTTCAGATAATGGCCGAAGCTATCTGGAGTGAAACCTGAGATGGATGGCCACAGCCTGGTTCCTGTTCATTTTGTGTGTGTGTGGTTGTGTGCATGTGTATACATTTACCTGTGTGTGGGAGGTTGGTGCTGATCTCCACCCTGTTCACACCCCAGTGCTTGCCTCCATTACACAGACCACTGGGCCAGTGCCTCCACCTTTGAGAACTGCCTCCTGACACAGGTATAGGTGTGCCACCACATCACAGCATCCACAGCTCCTGACACAGCTCTGAGAAAGAGCTTTTACACCAGTGAGACACCAGTGAAATGCTCCTCTAGTGGAGGAAAGCATTGCACTTCAAACAATGCTGGAAAATAACAACAACAACAAAACACAAACCTTAAACGTAGCTGTGTCTACTTATCTCACTTTGTTCGTTACATTCCTTTATGCACACAAGTCTGAATGTACGATTAAATGTGGAACAAGACGTTCTAGATAAAAAGTTGTTTTGCCTACAAATGGTTTGCTCATCTGTCTAATTCTTTATTCTGGCCGTGACAACTTCAGCCGTTCAACCGCCAACCTTTTATTCCAGTTCACTGAGCTCTTAAACTATTTCAGCCTGAATTCTGATTACTGCACAGCTTATGTGCGGAAGAGTTTCATTTAAGCCACTGCCTTCTTGGGGGGGTTCAAGGAAATGTGGCAGTTATAAATATTATATTTTGTTATTTATCTTAGTTTTTTTTTCCAGCTTTTCCTATGTTTTTGCCTGCCAGAGGTATAAAAACCCAGTGTGTAAACAGGATCCAGTTGTTGCATGTATTGACACTTCCCCCCCCCCCCAGACTTTAGACTATGTCACCTACGCTAATATGTGCACCAGGCTAATTGAACGAATCAGCATATACTGAATGATGCAGAAAATTTGAGGTGACAGACACTTGTGTACTGGTGTGCCTTGTGTGAGATAAGAAGCTTTTTACAAAATGTACAACAGCTACACCTAGTGTCTCCTGAATGAGGAGGAAATCTGGCCCCTAATCAAGACCACTTCGTGTCCGATGTGTTGTGAAAGATTTCTCTATTGCTGTATTATAGATTATGTAGGCAGAGTCTGAGCAGTCAGTATTAGAGATTAAAGTGCTACTTTCATGAAACATCCTTACTGGTGAGGGTACCGCCTGTCTAAGTCTGCTCACCTGAACTCATCTCCAAATAATTAGCTCTTATGCAAAAGGAAGAAAGGAAAACCGTTTTTAAAGGGCATCAAAAAATTGTCAAGTGTATATTATCATTATATATTATTATTTGTATTTTTGAAATATAAATATAATTAATAATAAAAAAGCAGACTATATATTTTCATTTATACAGATGTACACGCTCTGACGAGACTGATATAAGCAGAATAAAAATGCGTTTTTTTGGCACAATTTTGTATATCAAAGTTTACCACAAGAGGGCACTCTTGATGTGTTTTTTAAGAATCGTCCCTTGTGAAATTCACCGCTGTAATCTGGCAATAGCCCATTTTGCAGCAAGTCTAATGGCATCTTTATGGAGGTGCACATCAAACGATGGAAGCTGAGAGCCTAAACTGTGAAATATATTTTAGATGTGCCTAGACTTATATTTCTTCAGTAAAAGTCTCAGTGTGATGCAAATAAATTTTACAGCTTTAGATCAGCACAACAAAGATAGGTGTGTATGAGATCCTGCAGTGAATAAAGAATAAAGAGCTCATGGAAAGCCCACAGTGCACAGACAAGCAAGTGAGAAAGTGTGAGAGCGTTCACTTGAGTGCAGACAGTGATTTACTGTCTCTCATCCAATCTCATATTAACTCCAAATTTTGTAGCTGTCTAAAAACCTCTCCCCACTAAAAACCTTTGCCTGTTTTAGGTAGATTCTTGCTATATGTCTACAGTATGTCTAATGTCCTGTTGTTTGTCTGGGAATGTCTGTCTGTGTGTCTGTATTTACACTGGAAATCTCCTGTAACAGGCAATAGATGCACACCAAGAACTTTGAGGTGCAAATACACGCTGCCCTCGCTCTCTGTGGTGGCAGTGCAGAATTAGCATTTCAGGCACGTCTCTCTCTCTCTCTCCCTCTCTTTCTCTCTTTTTCACTCTCTGTCTCTCTCTGAAGCTTCACGCCCTCTCTGCGTGCCTTTTGCGGTGGAAGGCTCAGCTCCGCTCCGCTCTGCAGTAGATCTGCAGAGCGTGTGTGCTGAGGAGGCTGTGAATCTCTCTCCTTGGAGCTGGGACTCAGACTGCGACAAGCCCAACCCCGCCCCTCCTCTCTCTGGGCTACAGGAGATATGAGAGGCCCTTTTGTCCCCAGGGTTCGGGAAGACTGCAGGCTGCAGCAGGCCCTGTGTCATCAGCCAAAGAGGAAGAGACACAGCTGCCTCCGTGATGTGGTCTGCTCTGGAAGGCCGCTAAACATTCACTGACAGACCTTGTGTCTGCCGGCACGGCCTGCTGCCTTCATTACAGCCTCACTTCAGCAGTCTGAACATGTCAGGCACACTTTACAGAGGACGCACGCATATATACACATACACGCTCGCACACACACACACACACACACACACAAACAAACACACACACCCAACTACCCACCCCTAAAGGCATGTGCACACACACACACACACCCACCCAACTACCCACCTCTAGAGGCGAGGCATACACACACACACACCTAACAACCCATACAGGCTCCCAACGCCACGCACAGGTGTGGTGAAACGGTGATGATATGATGGAACCTGATTCATGTCTTGCTCTCTGCTGTTCTTTCTAATTTGTTGATTTTACCTGAGCTCACCAAAGGTAACTCCTATCTGGAGTTACTCCCACCTCCACTTCCTCACAAACCTTTCCCTCTAACAGATTTTTTTTGTTTGTTTTTGTTTTTTTACTATTTCTGCAATGTAAACTATTTTCAGATTCAATTTAATGGACTTAACCAAACCTACATCTGTTCTCTCAGGCTAGAATGGCATCTACTGTGTCTTACATTTTTACAAACTTTAAACCACAACATTTTATATACAAACATAAGTGCTCATTATATTCTTCGAAACCAAAGCACCATACAGCATCATTCATTTGTATATTCATTTATAAGACATAGGCAGGCCGAGCAACCAGTTTCACGATGTCACATTAGACCAGATTAGAGGATTTTTAATGATTTCCTTTTACAAACTTCTTCTGTATATGGAACCTTCCTTGCACCACTCCTGAACTCTGATAGGGTTTTTCCTAAAACTGCAGACTGCAATCAAAATGTGCTCGTAATCAAGCATGGAGCTTCGATGCTTCCTCATTGCCGCCCTCCACTTCACCCTCTTCGCTCTGATTTTTTTGCCAAATTAATTTCAGGCTCAGCTTGAATGAAACTGTTAATATTTATAGTAATTATTGCTTTTGCTTTTGCCAAAGAGCACCTGTTTCTAGTTAATTACAAACAACACAAGCCAACATTACTTCAGTCAGAACTACAATGGCTTCTGCAAAGGATCTTTCTTCCGTGCAGGAGTTTAGAGTTGTCCTGTGTGTAGTTATCAGCGCAAATTCTGTCTAGTGACAGGACAGAGGTCGTCCCATGTACCTCAGCGGCCTCGTACAAAATATGCGTATGTTGAAGTGTTGTCTGACAGAATGCAAGGTGTGTTCTAGCCAGAGCTCGGAGTAAAGTGCTGGGCAGTGTGAACAGAAGCGCTGAGGGTGGAGCAGCCGGTGGTCTCATGGTTTCCAGAGCCTGTGTGTGCGGTGTGGTAACTGGGACGCTGCCGTGTTACGGGTGGAAACTGTGAGAAAGATGTTCCTGTTTATAGGCTTAATTATAAAACAAGTCTCTCTCTCTCTCCTCACTTTGTCTTTCTCTCTGTATGTCTCTCTCTCACAAACACAAACACACAAACAAACTTTACATGTTAAGCTTTTGTTGTTGTTGTTTTTTTTTTATCATAATGAGGGTAGTAGGTTAGTAAAACTTTAGAAGTGTGGGTGGAGATGTTCCATATGTTGGAAAGGTGAGGTACTGAGCAAACTTCTGCCATCTTCTCAAAGGTCAGTTAAAGAAGTGGCACTGATGTTGGTCAAGGGTCTCTGACGAGTTGAATGAAAGAAGCCTTAAATGCTCGAGTTAATGAGTGGGACGTTTATCGAGAAGCTGTGCCAGGATAAAACACTGAACACGACACTGAACACTGCTGATCCCATTCAACACCAGCACAAGGAGAAAACACTGAACACGACTGATTCCATTCAACACCAGCACCAGGAGAAAACACTGAACACTACTGATCCCATTCAACACCAGCACCAGGATAAAACACTGAACATGACACTGAACACTACTGATCCCATTCAACACCAGCACCAGGATAAAACACTGAACACGACACTGAACACTGCTGATCCCATTCAACACCAGCACAAGGAGAAAACACTGAACA
>JAOYMR010000026.1:16260728-16283358 GCA_025802075.1 Tenebrosternarchus preto
CACTGTGAGATGACACTCCTCCGAATCACACTGTGAGATGACACTCCTCCGAATCACACTGTGAGATGACACTCCTCTCGGATCACACTGTGAGATGACACTCCTCTCGGATCACCCATACATCTGCAAATCCAACACACACGTGCTTGCAATTATCTTCCCTAAACATGCATTCCAAGAATAATTATGTGTTATAAACATGTATATTTTCTACATAGTATCTTATATTTCTGGTGAACAAGCTGACCGCAGGATGTCAATGTTCGCTTTTTTGTGGTGATGAGGGAGTCTATCCTGATGTCCCGCAGGAAATGGACGTCTCTCACACGACGTCCACAGCGCGCTAATGAGTTCATGAACAAATGAATGAATGATGGCCTCCATAACTTTGTCGCTGCTTCTAACCACAGGTAAATCACTGGTGCTTTTCAGGAGCATTTAGGAACATTCTGGAATTTCGGAATGGGCCTCGTTTGGGGAACAACTCACAAAACTTCCTGTTTATAACATTTTAGCATATGGATTTTATTATTGTTTCATATTGTATTGTTTTGCTGTGTGTGTGTGTGTGTGTGTGCTGATATATATATACCCAAACTGCCTGGGGAGCATCAGATCTTAAAAAGTGCCTGTAGATTTGAGTGGGTGTGACCCGATCACTGATTAGATCGTATTGATCATATTGATCATATTGATCAGTGCTCAGCACCGTGGGGGAGCATGTTAGGCCTGTGCCTTAAGCTCCACTAATAGCATGATTGCTTAATCAGTCTCTCCCTTTTAGTGCTAATATGTTGTTTTGTAAGGGGAGTACGGGGGTAAGAATTCCCTGTGTGCCGCGTGTTGGCTCAGGCCCCTCGTCCATGGAGATCTCCCCTACTGATTAATGCAGAAATTACTCGCAGATTTCTCCCTGAGCTTTGGCTTGGCTTTCCCTGAGGAGCCCGCTGGCCACAGACGAAGGTGGCCGCTCAGTCGTGCCAGAGGGAGTTGGTGTGTCGTGGAAACAACGAAGCCAACCTTTGGAAGACCGAGAGGAAACGGCGAAATGAGCGGCAGGTCATCACACGGCAAAATCACGACATAAGAGAAGCTTGAGGAACTTACGCCGTTTTTTCCTTGTCATGTGTTCAGCATTAGAAATCAGCACTACAAAGAGGGAATGTGTGTGAAAGTGTGTGTAAGGTAACAGGAATTCAGTTTAATTTTAACTTACAGTGGTTTCATATGGTAAATTCTTGGCCTTTACTAGCACATTAATGCAAAGCTTCCGTACTTAGACTGTCTGTTCCTTTGGGCTGAACATGGTCCCCATCAACCATAAGTTCACACCGATAAGGCTGTCAATCACTTCTCACTACCACCACCCAGGTCATCTCTCTCTCTCTCTCTCTCTCTCTCTCTCTCATGTTCCCTCTCTCTCTCTTTTTCTTTGTCAGTCTGTCTCCACACAATGACACAAAGACACACACACACACACTAACACACACTGCTTGGAGTGATTCCACCCAGAGCACTCCCTGCTGGCTCAGTATATGTGCTATTACACCCTTCATGTTGGTTTTCTGTTAAAGACAACGTGCCACATTTTGAGAAGAGCCTGCACGACTCATGCCACACGTTTAATTCCTGCCCATGTTATGATCTGATTTGTATGTTTGGATAAGCTACTGTCAAGAAAGTCTAAATGAGTTCCACGATAAAATGGATCACATTACAAGTGTTTACACTTAAAGGAAAGGATCATAGATGAAAGCAATCTGATTTTATGTCAGTCTTAATGTAGCCATGTTGATTCTCTGTTGTCAGAATCTGTTGAATCTGTTATGTTTGGAGTTTGCTATTTCTTTTTATTTTTTAAAATGAAATTCATCAAATCAGATCTGACCAAAAAGCGTTAGCTGCTCTCTCTCTCTCTCTCACTCACACACACACACACACACACACGCGCACACACACACACACACACACACACACACACACACACACACACACACACTATGTCATCTATGCCATAATCTATATTTTAGAGTAGGGGCTGCCCAAGAGAATTAGCTAAAGCCACCCACAGTGTACACAGCTAGGAAGAGTAGTGGCGATGGTACTTTAGGGAGTCTGATTCTTTGATAGAAGCCCACAGTTGTGAGAACTTGTTTGTTGTAAGAGCAATTTGGTATTCTACATTCTGATATACGTATTACGGAGAAAGTAACATAAAAAAGGCTAAACTGTTCTGTATTCTATATTCTATAGTATATATTCTACAGTAGCTCAGTATATTGTCTCCATATAGTTCTATAATAGATTATATAATAGCGACTGATTTAATTCATTGCAAATTCAAAGCCAATGTGATTGTAACGCTACTCAGGTTTAATGGTACTAGCTTCTAATGACTCTCTTATTGTAAACATTTCTTATTGTCACTCTAGGTACATCTTAAAATGTTTATACTAGACTGACTTTTTTGGAATTTTCCTGACCAGTAGGAATACAGTAACTTCTCAAGTATAAATTCCTCTGTTAACCAGTAAAGGAATGTGTTCATCACGCTCAGGCGCGCTCATGTCTCGAGCTTCCCTCTCTCTCCACCCCGCGCTAATTGGCCGCTCACAGTCTCCAGGGGCGAGCCGAATCGGAGACGCGAGTGCAAGAGTTCAGAGTGGGCGCGGGTATCTCAGCACGCTTTCGAAGACGTTAGAAATGATTAGGTGATGTGTAAAGCTAAGTTAGTCTCAGCAAGCGGACCGTCAAGTTTGATTTGTTTTCTGGAAAATAAAGGCGCGGACAACTCGTAGAGAAGGACAGGTTATCTCTACTATAAAGTAAGCGTGACTGCGGACGCTCGTGGACTCTGAAGTGTCAAACCACACGACATTAGGAAAGACTAACTGAAAAGTATTTCGTCTCACAGAATACGTAAGAACCTCTAAAACATTTTTGTTTTGTTTTAATGTTCTATAAGTGCGGTTTTAAATTAAATCAGCGCATACCATGCCTGTTATCTGATGCGTAATATGTCATGACAAGTATGATAGATTTATTTCTGATATGGATCACTGGGCAAATATTAAGCTGCTCCGTGTTAGCTGACTTTGTTTGAATAATGATGAATAACAGCGTGGAGAAAATGTTATTCTCTGAGGGAGGGGATCGACCGCGCGCAAGGTCGTGTTCCCTCTTTTCGCTTTTTTCTCTCCCTTTGATGTGATGACATGACTTTTGGGGAGCACTTATGCCCCTGACCTGAAGCTTATTAATAAAGATTGTCATACAGGCAAGCGCGCGAGTCGTAGGAACAGGCATTTAAATTTAACAAGTGCATGAAACAATTGTCTGTTTAATCAAAAGGCACATGCATGAAATGTTAAGGTGGTACAAGGCTGAATATTCCAATTTATTGCAGTCTGTCTCTCTGTCTGTCTATTTCTCTTACACACACACACACACACACACACACACACACACATACACACACACACACACACACACACACACACACCCATATATCTGTGACTTTCTTCACGTTGTTTATATGCAGTTTTAACCTTTGGCATTATCTGTAAGGCCCAAATGTCACACACTCCATTAATCCAGGCTCCTCAGAATGTAGGTAACACTTCTGTTCGGGAGTGGGCAAACGCAGACTGATACCAATGAGTGACTGATTCACTGGAACATTATCAGGGTTATGAAAGGTGATAAGGTGGACTGAACCAGAGGCAGGGCAATAGTGACCATGTTTGCAGGGAATAATATCAGTGATGTCTTTGAAAGGAATGAGAGCCAGGAGATGCTCCACCCAGCATCTGGTTGAGCTCACACATCCTTGACTGAAGCAGAGCTGGAGCTGCTGTTAGCACTAGCGTTAGCCAACTCTGAGGATTCCCTTCTTGGAGCAGGTAAAGAGGGGTCAGACTGCTGGTCTGGATTTCATGCCGATGTCCGGGTGCTCCTCTCTGAGCCACATGGGTCTGGATAATGCCTCCCTCACAGTCTTTATGGAAACTCTCTCGCATGCACCCCACAGCTTTATGAGGGGGAGTGCAAGAGAAAGACCCAGTCATGAGCCCAATCATAGTGAACCACAGCATGCAAACAGAGAGAGGGAGAGGGAGAGAGAGAGAGGCAGAGAGTGAGAGAGGGAGAGAGAGAGAGGCAGAGAGAGAGAGGGAAAAGGAGAGAGAGAGAGAGAGAGAGAGAGAGAGAGAGAGAGAGAGATTGAGTGGGAGAGGATAGAAGGGAGAGAGAGAAGGAGAGAAAAAGAGGGAGAGAGAAAGAGAGAGGGAGGGAAAGGGAGGGAGAGAGAGGGAGAGGCAAGAGAGGGAAAGGGAGGGGGCAGTGGTAGAGAGAAAGAGAGAAGGGGGGATGACTTCTGATTTAAGTGTTTCATGCTATCAGGAGTAAATATATTTCTGCTGCTCTCCTGATTAAGAACAGTGAAACACATCCTCAGATTTTGACCTCTTTTGTTGTTGATCTGTTGATGTGTATAACAGGAGTAAAGTGCAAAATTAAGGATGCAAAAATAATCTCCCTTAAGCATGACGCTTTGCTTTAGCTTTCAAATGTTTTTTTTTGTCAGGACTGTCAAACATTTGGAGCCAAACATGACACCTGACAGGAGGGAGGGGTATTCCTCTGTGCTTCTTTAAGAGGGGTCTTAAGTTCCAAGAGGTGTGCAGTAAGGATCAGTGTGATGAATGCTGTGTGTGTTTGTGTGTGTGTGTGTGTGTGCGTGTGAGTGAGTGTATGCGTGTGTGTGTGTGTGAGAGTGTGCGTGTGTGAGTATGTGCACATGTGTGTGTGGTAGCACTATGGTGTTTAAGTGCTAGATCTTTTAACACAGGGGTGCCATTTCTTTCTCTCCAGATGCTGTCTGTCTCTATTTCTCATTACACTCGCTCTGTGCCTTCAGATCAGCAGTAACTGCTATGCTGTAGATCTCATAAGACCCTGAGCATTTTCACTTCACTGTGGCCTTTGGCTGTTTCAAGCCCACTACCATATGTGCTCTGGCGCTGAAGTCATAGGAGAGACCATCACTTATGTGTTTTTGTCAATTATGCATGGCACTTGCCTGGCACTGCCCAGCTTGCAGGGCATTAAAGTTAAACCCACAACCATAACCCTCCAAACCTGATCCAGCTAATCCCTTTTTTAGAGTGTGGATCAGAAATGTTAGATCTGAGTTGGAACTAAACTGCACAACATATTACTTGTACACTGTTATTGCAATATTGGCTGGCAAGAGGCCGCAAGACATAAATGATCCCTTTAACCAATCATATTTTATAGTTTTCTGTGAGCTTTTAGATTAATGTCAGCCATTACAGATGATTGTTCTGTAGGCATTTTGATGAATTATGGCATCAACACAGCCCTGGACTGGCATGTGTGCTCAAATACAAATAAACTAGAAAAGAAAGAGAAAGTGAACCTCTTTTATACACCTTCTCTAAGGTGCTGCAGTCACAGACCATCGCCTCAGTCGTGTTTCTGCTGTCACCACAGGGCCAGAAACCACAGCAGAGAGCATGTGTGTGTGTGTGTGTGTGTGTGTGTGTGTGTAGATGAACTTCACTGACTTCAGATGAACTTCATGCTCTCTGCCTGTCTTCTTCTCCCAGCTCTGTTGTCACATGTCAAACTCCCCCGGTAAAAGCACATAACAAAGAAGTGTAGCTCCCTGTCATTCTTCTGTGACATTAAACCTGTAACTCTTGTCTGAGCTCCACACCATCGGATCGTTACATACCCATGTATGGAAAACAATAGAAACAGAGCTTTCCCTTACTCCAAACAGCAGTCCAAGGAGCGCAGCTGTTATCTGAGCACTTAGAGTAAGATTAATTTGTCACTGTTCCATTATAGCTATAAGAGTTCCTCTCAGGATGTCTAAAGTTACCCATAATTCCATCTACCTGTCAGTAACACATCAGTTATTCTGGGTGCATAATAGGATTTGGGAATTTTTAGCTTCAAAGGATTTCTTGTCTCCACTCTTTGTCTTTCTGTCTCCATGTCATGCAATGTTTACCTGGATCTCCACCAGGTGAGTGCAGGTATGAGGACTGAAATCTTTTCTCCTTTATAGATAAGAAGGGGATTAAAAAAGTATCGTTAAACATATACTAAAACAAACAAGGCAGAATATGCTGCCGGGCTTCTTTCTTTTGTTCTACAAGCAGCGTTTCCAAGCACAACGGAAAACGTTGCCTTGATCCCACACCTTTCTTCAGTGTCTGATACTTCAAAGCTGCTTATCTGCTTTTCCATGTCAGACCCAATGCGGTGAGCCATGTGCTGCGCTAATCTCACACAGCGGCCCTTACTGATAGTCGGGGCTGTAAACGTTGGCTCGCAGCTTTGAGGACATGCGGTTTCCGAAGTGGCAATGGTGATATTTCTGCTCTGCAAAGGCTCCTCCATATGCTCTTGTGTTTTGGGCAGATGCTGAGGCACGGTCAACGCTGGTCGATCTACTGTGTCCACAGGCTCAATGCAGGAGCCAAATGCAACTTGTCGTATCAAACTTGCATTAGCTTTACCATAATAAATCAACAGAGCTCTCAGCACATTGTGGAGTTTATAGGATAAGACGAAACACTGATATCTGGCCAGAACGTATCAGTATAACACTTCATTGTAAATGTTTGATCCCACTAGCAGAGTTATAAGTGTATTCTTGGTAAGTGCTTCTGATATTAATAATTTTTTAAATCGAACTGTGTTTAGTGACCAATAAATTTATCGTATGGCAGAAACATGTGTCCCAAATCTGAGAGAAGAAAGGCAAAAGACTTTAATTGTTTTTATAACCAAGTTCAGCATGTGGAAACTCACACCCGCATGGCTGCTGCCTCTCCTGGCAGTAAGATATATAGGACTGATTAGTGGTTTGAGAGTCGAAGAACTGGACCTTTTCCTAATAACATGAGTTCAGCTTTCCTAAACACATGCAGATATCCACACACATACAAGTATCATATGTGTTTTGTGACATGTTTACAACATGGAATTAGTCGCTGTACTCTGCATGCTGTCCCTAGAGAGTTTAAATCTCACATAATAACTTTTGCCGCCAGTTCATTTCTTCATGAACCCTGTAGCACTGCGCCCATGACACGGAAACCACGAGGATGTGCTGCAGTTTGTGGAGTCCGTCTGATTTAAAACAGCTGAAGAAGATTAGCACAACAAAGATTCGGCCTGTCAGCAGAATTTAGTGCCGTCGAACGTTTGCGCCGGTTAAAATATTGCAGGCGTGTTTTTTTACAATTGCTTTTACCACAAATATTATGAATTGGAATGATAACCATCAAATGTTGAAATTCTCACTCGTAACTTGCTTTATTTGTGCACTATTTAACTGTGTAAGTGAGCTGCAGCCTCTCAGATACATCGCGTATTGTTGGTGTCACAGGCCAAATGAACATTATCTTGCCTAATAATTTGCTTCAAAACCACTACCAATTATTGCTTATTTCTGTACTTCAGAAACATGCCATTCATTTGAACACAAACATGCACATGTAAAGACAACAGTTCAGTCATTTTCTTGTTCAAATAACGGCCAGTTGTTTTCTTATGAGGAGAAGGGGATATAATTCATATAATATAACTCTGCTATAATTCTGCTATGGTTCTTCTGCTATGAACCTCTCTGCAAATCATGTCTTTCTTCCAGAGACCGTCTGCTTTTTTAAGCCTATGGTTGAGAATTTCTGTTGACCTAAAGAGGACAGATGTTCTCTGCATGTTGTCATTAGTATGTTATGAAAATAAGACCAAGGCCTTGGTTCTGTGTATGGGGGCATTAACGTTAAATAGCATTCAAACTGACCTGTGCTGTATGGTTGGACTTATTCTCACTAAGTATTATTCACTGCCTGGCCAAGAATAACCAAAATATGTAACGTGAGTCTATAATAGTGACCTGTGTTGTCATTTTTCTGCTGTGAAGCAGTAAAATAATATTACTCATGTTTGTAGTAGGCAAGGTGTAGGAAGCTGATCTGAATGAGCCTTTATTCTCAAGTAGCTGGAATACCCTGAACACACGTATTATAGAGGTTCATAGAACATGACATAGGTTGGAAGGAAAAGACGCAGAAGATATAACAGGAGGTAGAAAAGAAGTTAGAGAGGATGGACGGAGGAGATGGGAAAGACAGTCTTCTCTGTTCAAGTTAACATAACAAATGGCTGACTGACTTCCCTGCAGAAAGGAGGGCTACAGTCTATGTGACACATAATTTGTATTTGATGAGGTTTTACCAGTCCAGTGATTTGTCATTTGGAAACAAGTTTGCCTCTTGTGGATAACCTCCGTGCCCACAGATAGTGGAGCCTGGAGGTCACTCCCTCTGGCCTCTGTGCCCTACTGGATGCTTCAGCTGCTCTATGATCCATCACCCCAGCACTATCTTTTCACTATGGACTAGAGGGGACAGCACGGTTCTCTTAAGTAAACAGAGTTAGACTTGTCTTTGGTTGGGTATGCCCCGCTAGAAATGCTTACACCTATATTCTGTGTGTGTGTGTGTGTGTGTGTGTGTGTGTGTGCGTGAAGAATGTCTCCATTTCAAATGAAGTCAAAGGCATTCTTCAGAATGGAGGCTTAAAGACAAGGTACATCAGTATGAATTAGATCTGTCTGTCTTCCTAGGTATGTTTAGGCATGAAGGACCTTTGAAAAATATTGCCTAAAAATGATTATGTGGGTAATGTAAACAGTGTTTAAACAATGAATCATTGCAATGGACTCAAAAGGAATGTTTGTATAGAGCAGTGATTTCTACTCTCTCATATATTCATTCAGTGCTTTGTAAGAACGTAACTGCTAGATTCTTAGAGGTGGATGAAATCACTCAATGAATTTTTGAATACTTGTTCTTAATCACGTCTAAAATGTCCTTGGCCATAATGAACTCTCATATAGTGCTCTTTTTCTTCACAATTTCCAGCCACTGTCTTGATTAATGAAGCAAGAATTCAGGCATGATCTTTGGCCAGCCGGAGTACGCAGCCCGGAGTGCTATTTGCAGTGTGAAAGGGGTGGAGAAGGAGAGAAAGAAAAGAAGCAGAAGAGAGATGTATGTGAGAAAGAAGGACAGGCATTTAAAAAGTGGCTGGAAGTGGCGGCCCTCCACGAGCTGACCTTTTGTTTAGGGATGGGCTGATTTACAGAGGGAGAGGGAGCGTCTGTGCGTATGAGAACAAAAGAAAAGGGTCTGAATGGGATGTCAGCTGACACATAGCTGGTCTGATGGTCACCAAAGCCAAAAGGAGAGCAAAGCAAAACAGCTGAACCTTCACGTAGGCTCTAACAAGGTCACACACGCGCACAGACATTCCCGCACACACACCTCCCACGGAGACGACCAGTCCCTCCCTCCGGGCGGCTCCTGACGAGTTAACGAGATCCCGCTCTCCCGCCGCCACAGGCAGCGGGGATCCCATTACTCACCATGAAGGCTACTGGACAACTGGGGAACCAGAACCAGCAGGAGGAGTCCAGACATGAGCGTACCCCCAAGAAGAAGCGCCTCCACTGGGCCGAGGAGGTCAGGATGAACCGTCTCTCTCCACTCTACATGTGGTTGGTGGGGACGTTGCTGTTGGTCCAGCTGACTGCTGTGGGCTGCACGAAGGAGAGTGTGCCCAGAGTCCGGCTCAGCTATAAAGGTAAGCACACTTCACTACTGCTGGAAATATAACAGTAACAACAAATTCAGCATTTGGATCAGTATATCAGCACTGTCATTTCTCTACCTTTGTAATACATATAAAAAATTTGTGTGAATATGTGGTTGCTTTTAAAAAATAGTCATTTAACAAACTTTAACAGACGTTGACTTGTCTGTTGAGAGGTTCAAAATAAACAGTGTGTGATTCGTTATAATGTTGCTAAGGAAACAAGCTGTATTTCACTGCAATTTATGCGTGTTTTTTTGTGTAATAAATGGCTGCAGAGTTTTTTATTGCGCTCACAGAAACACAGACCCAGTCTTTACATGGCTGAACTGTGTATCACTGTAGTTGAAACCCTGACTGTAACCTTAGCCTCAGTGGTCAAAAGGGGACCTTTTTGGATGTTTTCATTTTTTTAAATAAAAAACTGCATTTCTTTCTCATAATGGCCAAGAAAATATCCTCACATTTTCTGAAATGTTTTCCCACCACAAAGAATTCAAGGCAAAGCAAACACACATTTAGAGTTTGGTATTTTGGGTTGGGTGGCATCAAAGAGATGATGGCTGCTGTGGTTTGAGAGATTGTGGTGCATGAACTAAAGCCTCTCATTACCACCTGGCTGTGTTTCCTTAACCAGTTCCTGAACACTCTGTGATCTTAGTCCTTCTCTTCTCTGAAATACAATGGATAATCTTGTGAAATGTTCAGAACTAACTTTAAAATAGCTATATAGTCAGTAACGAATTTATTCAAATCAGGTAATTATTTCACATAATCTTTTTATTATTACAATCTATTTACTTATTAGTAAAAAATATCTGAAAAGGTACAGTACAATGAGAACAATGCACTTTTTGTAAAACACATTCTTTCTTTCTTTCTTTCTTTCTTTCTTTCTTTCTTTCTTTCTTTCTTTCTATCACAATCACACACACACACACACACACACACATACCCTCAGGATGGGTGTAGTTAGGGATCAAGATAAATACATGTGAAGCTGGTGAATAAATATATATTCAAAGAAAAAAAAGAAAAAGTACAAGAAAGCAACTGCTGTCTGCAATCATTTATTTGAAAAGCCTGACATTGGTCACACTGGTGTACAGGAGAGTGCACTACACTGGTCATGGCCTGTGGTGTACAGGAGAGTGCACTACACTGGTCATGGCCTGTGGTGTACAGGAGAGTGCACTACACTGGTCATGGCCTGTGGTGTACAGGAGAGTGCACTACACTGGTCATTGCCTGTAGTGTACAGGAGAGTGCACTACACTGGTCATGGCCCGTGGTGTACAGGAGAGTGCACTACACTGGTCATGGCCTGTAGTGTACAGGAGAGTGCACTACACTGGTCATGGCCTGTAGTGCACAGGAGAGTGCACAGGAGAGTGCACTACACTGGTCATGGCCTGTAGTGTACAGGAGATTGCCCTGCAGGCTAGTGTGCTTGAGTGTGTTGAGGACTTGCCATCCTATTGGCTCACTTAATCTAAACTCCACGTTTGATGTCAAACTGGCAAATGCCATTTGTGCATCGTTTCTCTAATCCAATAAGAAGCGATTAAAGCCTTTTTTCTTTGCTGGTTTCTTTCCACTGGCTTTACTTTCATTACATCCTATGTTCAGGTCCTGCTTTGGCTTTGGAAGTGCAGATAAAGTAATGCCACATTTGTTTTATGCCACCGAGGGAAATAAAAGTTGGAAATGTTTAAAAACTCATGCCGACTGAAGGAAAGCTCCAGAAAGCCAGGCCTACTTGGAACAGGGGCTTCATACACATCAACAGCTTCAGGCCAATGAAAATATGAGTGACTGCTGGGAACGCGCCATTTGGTTTAAGCTTTTCTGGTATACAGACAATGTGATTGTATAAATACAGTAGGAGTACTGTCGAAAGCCTATATTTCACATTATGTATATGAGTATGTGTATATGAGAGGGAACCTGAGTACAAGGGGACATTGTTTGTTTTACAAATCCTGAATTGTTTTTAGTAAAGGCGTAACAGGTCAGTAGGTCAGTAGGGAACATGGACCTTTAGTTGGAATTTGAGGGTTTTTCTTTGGACTTTGGGGCTTGATCCTTTGATCTTGTGTAAATTGGTTAAGTAGAGCCATCATTCTCCCACTGTAAGAAGGATCAGAGCTCCATAGAGCTAAAATAGCCTAGAATACCTTCTGTATGAGGTTGTGGATTGTAAGCGTCACTAAGCTGCGACACAATATTTGGAAATAACAACAACAAAAACATTGTTTAACTTGGACCTTTTAGAGGAATAACCTCTTTTGATTTAATAAAAAAAAAAAGTCCAATCCAAAAGTCCAATTGTTTTTAAGTAGTGTGAACATTGACTCATTCAACTGAAGATCCATTAGTTTCCTGACGAGTGAAGCTGCATATCTGAGCCAAAGGTTTTCTCCAAGTTTGGTCCTGTTGGTGAAGGTCGAAGGGTGGGATTGATACCATTCCAGGTCCATCAGTGAACTCTTCAAAAACATCTGCACCTTTTCTGTGTCAGTGCACCCCTCACAAACAGAGAGCCTGTTCATTCTTCTTTTTTGCCTGAAGAATGCAAGTGTGAACAGAAACTGAATCACTGAGCTTTTCCCCAAAACCTGCTTACATTTGTGCACATTCACTGGAACAAAAATATCCAGAAATGAGAGGAGAATCAACTTAACAGCACTGATTTGACCAAGTACTATCAAATGTGACCTCACACTGCTAAACGCTAAATGACAATCATGTTATTGCTCTCATAAAGTAGCATCAGTAGACATCAGGCTCTCTCTCTCTCTCTCTCTCTCTCTCTCTCTCTCTCTCTTTCTCTCTCTCTATGTAAGGGAGCTGATGTTAATGACTAGTGCTAATGTCGATGCTAAAGTTAATCATGTATTGTTAGCATGTGGTGTTTGAAAGAGGGTTTGAATGAGTTTGGAAACATGGAAAATTACCTATGAAGGGTTGTCTGTACTGTATGGCTAGTTCACCAACACAAACACAAAGGTAGTGTAAAATTCTTGGCTTGGGTTTAACAGAAGCAGAACAGCAGTTCATTGGTTGTATATCGTAGTTATTATCAGCTAAAATTATTATAGAGTAATAAGTTTTAGCCAACTTAATAAAAATGGACTTGGATTCCCTTTGAATTACAATACATAATTTATTCTTATCACTCCCTTCTGGAAAAAAAAAAAATATGGCATCAGCTTTGAAGTACTGACCTGTTTTGTTTCACTAGTACTGAAGATCTGACCTTGTGAACTTACGGTATATTACACTGGCTTTAAATTCAAAATTAATTCATCATTCTTGATACATTGTTATCTGACAGAAAATGGGTAAACAGAGCTATAGTCAGATATGAAACAGGTTCACATCTGCTTTGGCCAGTCATACTGCTGTGTGTATCCATGTGCCAAGTGATTAAATCATCTGCACGAGTCTCTGAATCCCCCTCAGCGTTAAAGAATGCAGAAAGTGGTTCCTGAAAGTAATGCTGAGGATACAGCAAGGTGGCAGCTAAGAAAACACACTCTAACTTCTTACCTCTTTAAGCACATCCACCCTCCCAGCCCAACGTCCTGAGTGGAGTTCCCCGTCTGGTGCTAGACGTTGATGACTAGTGCTACACTATCTCCCATAAACAAACAGAGAGATTAGCTTCAGCACGAGAGCTAATCAGGAGCTGCTGAGTGGGAGTGAGGGGGGTTGAGCCCCCTGGGGAGGGTTTGCCATAGATAGACTTTTGTGGGCTACAGGACTGAACCAGGATCTCTCAGCAGTGCTCAGCTTTGACACTGTTTGGAGAGTAGATTACCAGAGGCTATACTGAGATTTGCGAGCTGGAGGTGCACCACGTCTTTTTGAGAGGGTCACTTAGTGTAAATATTGACTGTGGGTAACCTAGCCGAGACCCTCACACCCCAGGATGATAACAGTGACAATCTGGTCGCGGATTTAGGCGGCACAACCGGGCCTTTACATCTAATAATGGTCAGAGACATAACTACTTATGCTACGTATATGACATAGCTACTTATGCTACGTATATGACATAGCTACATATGCTATGTATATGGCATCGTTTTCGAACAGGATCTAATGAATATCTCCCTCAGATAAAAACGTAGACGGGGATTGAAGTCACAGGATGTTAAGAAGGTATAAGGTGTAAAAAGTCAAGGTGGCCAGAAATCAGAACCTGAAGAAAGGGAGAAAATGAACAACATAACATAACAGCACATAAATGAATGTGGGTTTGTGTTTTAAAGGGGTGTTTTTGTCCCAGTGTCCTGAGTTCAGTGATGGAGTGATTTCTTGGTGTGTGTCCAGGCCTGCAGAGAAACACAGTGGAGCTGTGCATACCAAACGTGTCCAAAAACATGAATTATTTAGACTAGCTCGCTGTAGTTGTGTATGCAGAAGAGATACACAGTAGATACAGTAAACTTTGAGGTGCTGGTAGTTCATTTGTAGAGACTGTTCACAAGAACACAGAGACTTGAATCTCGGTCACTGTGTGGTGTACGTGGAGGTGAGTATTATCATTCAGATTTTGGCGCAAATTGCTCTCAGTTTGCTCCCATTATTGATTTAGCTTAGATGTTAATTAGATGTTAACTAGATATGATCATAAACACGTATAATTTAATGCATCTTTCAACTATAGGGGACCAGCAGAACGTGGGGCATGTTGCACCAAGCCCGTCAGGCTGATGTTTAGTAGAACTGAAGAGTGAAGCACCAAGCCCTTCAGGCTGATGTGTAGTACTGCTGAAGAGTGAAGCACAAAGCCCTTCAGGCTGATGTGTAGTGCTGCTGAAGAGTGAGGCAGAAAGCCAGTCAGGCTGATGTGTAGCAGTGCTAAAAAGCAAAGCAGAAAGCCCTTCAGGTTGATGTGAAGTAGTGCTGATGAGCAAAGCAGAAAGCCCTTCAGGTTGATGTGTAGTAGTGCTGAAGAGCAAAGCAGAAAAGCCCTTCAGGCTGATGTGAAGTAGTGCTGAGGACAGACAGGCAGATCAGGGTCCAGTAAAAGCCTGAGTCCTATGAGCCCTGATCTCATATATGGGCTTGGATGTGTTAGTTCTGCAGCATGAGGGCCACAGGTAGACAGCAATCGGACTGGAGAAGTTTGAGGTGAACAGGAAGTCCAATGGGCTTTTTATCAAGCTGGAATCAGAGTACTACGATGATAGATCTGCCCACATGTTATGGACTTAAAACAGTGTTGAAGTGTTTTAAAACCACATTAAGGAAGAGTGAGAATTGGAAGCTTAGCTGTATGGCAGGGTGACATATTCAATTTCATGTTCGTTGGCAAAGAACACAAACATATACCCACATGCATTTGCACTTCCATTGTTATGTGTTAAGTAGTACTTTGTGTTATTGTGGTATTCTAAGATATTCTTTAATGTTGCATTAGTTTTTCTGGTACTATTATTGGGAAATGTAGTATGTGGTGATATCTTAAGTGCACTCACATGTATATGTAGATATCTGTCATATTATCTGTGTGTGTGTGTGTGTGTGTGTGTGTGTGTTCTTACTGCTGTGTCTCTTTCACAGAGCTGGTTCACTCTGGCAGTGTGGTGCCATTTGTGGGCTCCAGTGGTGGAATGCAGTTTCAGACATTCCTATTGGATGAAGAGAGGAACAGACTCCTTCTGGGGGCCAAAGATCACATCTACCTACTTGACCCAGACAACATCAACAAGCACCCTAGAAAGGTAGGCTCGCACATGCACAAACACACACACACACCATCACAAACACACACACACACATTCTCACACACAACTCTCACACAGAGCTAATCGGGTCGACTTGAGAAACATTTGAGTAACTTTAGTAGCTTCAGGAATTTTTCCAGTGGAATTATCCAGAAAAATGCACACAAAGGCTGTCCCTCAGATCAGCTGACAGGTGCATTGGAGGGCATCCGGCATGCCAAACTGCATGTTGCAACAACAAAACGTGGTATGCTGTTTTCAGTAGACACAAAAGTGATTCATTACAGTCTTTACTTAGGCTTGTATAGTTATTTAGTGAGGTGTGATGTTCCGGCTCTTCTGTCTGATTATGGGATTAAGCTCGTTTCTAGAACTTGTGCATTCTTTCTATGGTTCTTTTCTGTGTGTGTGTGTGTGTATGTGTGTGTGTGTGTGTGTATGTGTGTGTGAAGACAGAACATGGCAGTGCCCTAGATTAAGGTCTTACTACATACTTGAAACATGATATTTTTATAACAGACTATAACAGAAATGGAGATATATAGATGAGAGCAAGAATGAATGGTCCAATAGGAGCATCAGTATGAGCTCCTGTATCCATGTGAATTCTTGACCTTGGCTTTCTCATGAAGTGTCATTGGGCAAGTCGAGTATCTGCTTCAAGGTGAGATGGAGAAGTTTGTTTGGTTCCTGCCTTCTGTCTCATTTTTATGAGATCTCCTGTTACATTTAGAAGCAAATTTGTCGTTCAGCTTTTCCAAACATGTAATGGATGACATATTTCAGTTAATGTTGCTTCATTAAAGTTTGCTCTAATAAGTAATATATAATTATATAATAATATAATTATAATATATTCTAGAGAAAAAAATCTGCGTGTAACATCCAATACTGAGTTACTGAGCGCTAAATATTTTTATAAGCAGTAATAATTTCCTGTTGAGGATTCAGAATGGTTTTAAACTTTATAAAAGCAGTCTATGCACTTCCTAAAGAGATACACAACACAACATGTGAGTGGGGAGTACTTATCTTATGAATAACTCTGAGGGTGATTGTAAGGCTTTCTTATTGTGTATGTGCACGCGTGTGTGTGTGTGTGTCTTAATGTGTTTATGTGTATGTGTCTGTGTATTTGTGTTTCCATGTGTATCTGTGTGTTTGTGTGTGTGTGTGTGTGTGAAAGCGCATAATTTACTCATGTTTGCAATAGAATATACACAATGATCTCCCATGTTGAACCAAAAGAAACACAACACGCCTGTGTCACATCTCGATATTCCCACGGCATCCTTCTATAGAGCCATTGAGCCCCTCAGGATCCCACTGACCCTTGTTCTCTCCCTCCTGCCAATCACTGTCACCATGGTGACACTGCTTGCCACTGCCACAATAGTAGTATGACAGTCACAGTTCTTCAGTGGATGAACAGAGTGCCACTCTCATATGCATAGAACTCACACACCCTTAAATTAAAAAGAAAAAAGAAGTTTTGGGGTGTCGTCTACATTGTAAACACGTGACCAAAATGTTCAGAGATATTTTGTTTTTCTTTTTCAGCACGATGTTTTTAATAAACTAAATATACAACACATTTTCAACAGAAGTGTGTCATCAGTTATAAATTCTTGAACTTGCTCTGTTGATCGTGACACCCATACATTCACATTCGGAATCGATTGCCTTCGGCTCCTCCCCTCAAGTCCGCGGCGTGTGGTACAGCGGCGCTGTCCCATTGGCTGACTCGAGCGACCTCACTCCTCGCCGCATGGTTTACGAGGACGCTTGCGGTGAGGGATTTGCTGATGCTGCAGCCGAGTGCAGGCAAAACCACACACGACATACGACAGTGACATACGGCTCCATTAGCCATCCAGGAATTCTGTGCTAATTTACAGGACTCCACTGCAGCATTCAGATGACTGTCAACTATCAGAGTCTTTTTTTTTTCCCCAGGATGGTTAAATTATCAACACTCACGGGTGGCGTGGCTGAAATTCCAATTCCAATTTCCAAAATTGCAGTCTGGCCAGAAAGTGCATCAGAACAGATGAAAGGCAGATGAAAAAGCGCTGGGTTGTGCCCTGGCCTGCCCTCTCGACCTGGCACAGCTGCCTGAGCCAGCAGGTGCCAGCGCAAACGGCAACAACAGTGTGAAAACTGCCCTGCCTGTCCTCCGCTCGGGATGTGAGGCTGGTACCAAGCACTCGGTTTCCATGGCGTTCTCATATCTTTCATGTGACACGTGTTCATGTGTGAGAGGATAGAGTCACTGTTGTGCCTGTGTATGGCTTCGCGCTTCATACACAATAAAGCAGGACTGTGTGTAGGTGTGTGTGTGTGTGTCTGTGTGTGTGTGCCTGATTGCATGTGTGCATGAGAGTGTGAAGCAGTACAGGGTTGAGGGGTTTGTGTTAGAGTTCAAAGAGTTGCTGTATAAGTGTCTCAGGAGCATATGTGATTGAGTGTAGTCACAGGGGGTTGTGGGATTGCATGTAACATGTAGAGATGGCTTTCGGAGGTTAGAGGTTAGACCAGTACATGCTAAGTCTTTTATAACACGTGTGCACAGACAGGGTCAACAGACTGGGTACCTCACTCTCCCTCTCACTCTCTCACTTTATCACAGAGGATAACAAACATATCAGTGTTAGAACTAAAACATTAATCTAAATTAACTTTTAAAAATATTTCAGTATTTTAATCTTAATAAGATATACTTCTCAGTATTAGAAGATATCACAAAAGCGCAAATCCCACAGTGTTAGTTTAGGATATGATTTATTTACAATTGAAATTGTTTTTTTTGTTACATGGTACTGAAAAATATTCAATCACATTGTAATATCATGCATTATAGTGCTTCTGTGTTCTGTGCTCATACATATGCATACATATGTGTGTTTGTGCTTGTGTGTGTGTGTGTGTGTGTTTTCTTTCTCAGCTGAACTGGCCTGCACCTCGAGACAGGGTGGACATGTGTATCCTGGCAGGCAAAAATCCTCTCGTGAGTTAAACAAACATTTCACCAAACCGACCATCTTCTCAAACCCCTTTTTTTCTCTCATGAAGAGGCTCGTGAAAGGGATTGTCTTACGTGATGGGAACTGCATTGCTGTAAACAGTTCTAGCACGGACTCTCTGTCCTCTCCTTTTATCGCCCAGTTTTCAGCTCATTCTCTGATTCTCCTTGTCTTCTCTCCTTTAGACTGAGTGTGCTAACTTTGTTCGTGTCCTGCATAACTACAACCGCACACATGTTTACGCATGTGGCACTGGTGCATTCCAACCCACCTGTGCCTTCTTGGAGGTCAGAGGTCACAAAGAGGTAAGGGGCTATGTATGTTACAGGCTATTGATACATATTTCTATTGATATGATCTGTCCTTTCAATAGTACATTCGATAATAATGGAATGGAATATCTGCTACGGTGAGTAGCTGTATGAAGTTGTCACTGAGGTTATGTTAACTTTACACAGCTGAAGTGAGTAAAATACAATTGTTTTGTCTTAATCTGATACAGATTTGATTTTTTCAGGGCTGTGTGGACATACAAATCCGATATTTTCAAATCGTGTTTGAGTTACTGTCATATATGGCCCTAGACTGGATATGTGTTCGATTCGTGCCATGTGTTGTCAGATCGGATTTGTTGTTGATGACGCTTGCAAAAACAGATCGATGTGAGCGTTGTTTTAGCAGCATTACAGCACATTACAAACAAATTTACAGATCACATGCAATTATGAACGCGAACCGTCAAGGTAGGCAAATCCGATCTGAGAAAAATGGTGGAACTGAATATCGTGGCTTTTAATGTGAACGTAGCCTGGGTTTCAGTCAGTGGACATACGTGGAAAGTGCCGGCTGCATGGAGGAGTCGTGTGGCAGCTCCTCGTTCTGTATTTCCTTTGTTCAGTGTGTGCTCCTTTTGTTTCAGGATGCCTGGATTCATCTCATCAGCAGCAGCGTAGAATCCGGCAGGCTGAAATGCCCTTTTGACCCCCGGCAGCCTTTTGCCTCGGTCCTGACTGGTGCGTCGGGGCAGTTTACCCCCTTCCCACGTCTCATCTCCGCATTTCTACAGACCCAGTGCAGGATGTAACCCCTCAGAGTTTCCAACGCTAGCAGTCAAAGTGAAGACTTTACAGCTTGATGGCCTCACTGTAGCCTTTAAAGGAAGGTTTTAAAACTTTACTGGAGGGCATGAAAGTCAGAGCTGGCAGGGAGAAGCAGAGTCCATCCCCACCTCCACTGCCTAAGGATTTCTTCCAAGACATGCAGGCACTTTCACAGAGATGGGCGGATAGGGGAAGAGAGCCAACAGCAAGAGAACAGATAGATATAGAGAGAGAAGAATCAGTGGTCTGTTTGTGTTCATCTACAGGATAATGCATTCGATGTGTGTCTGAATCATATGGCAGGGTGAAATCAAAGCTGATCATAGATCAGAAACTGTTCATTCCTTTAGATCTGTACAGATCTTCGTTGTGTCAAGGGATCATGAAGTCACTAGGGTGTGTGATCAGCCCATGTGTGCCATTTAAAAGATTCAGAGCACTGGCCTGCCTGAACCAACAGCGCTGGGTATTTTTTGTGTGTGTGTATGTGTGTGTGTGCATGTGTGTGTGTTATTCCTCTCAGCATGAGGACAATCTGGGTGAAGTCAGACTGATGATTATTTTACATCATTCTGACATCTCTGTGATGTTAGCACACATTCTTTAACTTCTACAGCGCTGGTTGCTATGGAGACTGCTGAAAATGAGACGAAATTGTTTATGTGGTTGCTAAGAGAAATGCTCATCTGTAATGGTCTCACATATCAAACATCAGATAGTTAGAGAGTGAAAAGACACACTCAAACTGCTTTATTGAAAGTGGATGGTCTCGTTGAGGTCTCGCTCTGTTTGTCCCCAGACCAGTATTTGTATGCGGGCACGGCGTCGGATTTCCTGGGGAAGGACACAGCGTTTAGCCGTTCTCTGGGTCCTCCACCAGATCAGCACTACATCCGCACGGACATCTCTGAAGACTACTGGATTAATGGTCAGAAATGCCCCTTTTCTCTCTCAAACGCTGCTGTTGTCTGGTTCATCTCCATCAGCATTACCAGGCCCGAAACACTCCTCCCAGTGCGGAGAGCCACTGTCCATCCATGCCAGTGAACGGAACGAAGGACCAGCTGCAGGTTTTGCACGGATCGGTCATAGGCTGTACTGATAGGAGCAGCTAATAACGTAGACAGTGAGTGTAGGAAAGATGGGTCTGTTTCTAATGAAGTGTTATGATGGGTGGGTGATGGATAAACAGTGCTGTCTACACAGTAAGGGCTCACATAGGTTCACTCCACCCATGATTGCGAAGCTCCCAGATATACAGAATTTTCCTTGTTGAAGCAAAGAATCATTATGTGTGACACACGCTGCCTTGTTGCCATGTTACTGTTACTGTTATGTTTGCAGACTAGAAGAGTATTATTATATATTTCAAAGAAATGTCCAGTAAAGCTCTAGATGTGTGTTGCTGGTCAGAGTAGCAGATTTTACTTTTGACTCTTAGAAATGAAATTCCTCCTCAGACAGTACAAGGTCTGCTTTATATACAGTAGAAGCACTGAATTACTTTATCCTTAATGGAAAACCAGAGTCTGCACACACACACACACACACACACACACACACACACACACACACACCCACATGAAAGGACCATGAATGTGTATTTCCCTGGCAAGCACACAGGCAGCTCAAAAGTGATGCCACATTACCAATTTCATTTCCTGCCCTGCTCAGCCACACGTTCACACATCCGCCTCGCTCTCCACCAGCTCCACCCTCGCTGGGTCTTTCCCACAGACCTGCTCCACAGTAGAAGCACATGTGTGAGCGCACGCAAGTACAAACGTGTGCTGAAACCTCCGCCTCCATCCTCTCCAGGACATGGAGTTTCTATAGGGCTGTATAGGCAGGTCTCCGTAAATGGTTGGGTCCTTCACTACGCAGTGTTCTGTATAATAGTTAGGGGCTTAAAATTACATACTGGAAGTGGAAAACACTGGGAGGTGTAATAAAGCGATAGACTGTGTGGGCTGGTGTCGTGTTGGAGACTGTGTTTTTATGCATTATGAACCTGCTACACTCTTCTCCCAATGCTGACAGTCTGCATGCAAGCAGTTATACTGCCTCTCCTCTCCTCTCCTCTCTTCTCCTCTCCTCTCCTCTCCTCTCCTCTCCTCTCCTCTCTGAAACTGGATCAGAGGCGCTGGTAGGTTTAGGTTAAAGCACAAAGCCCCTCTTTGTAGAGGGTGTGTTTTAGCTCTGTGTTGGCCTGAAGCATGTTCTCTCCTGGGTGCAAAAGCACCTCCAGCCAGGATGGGATTATAAACATTACCCAGTTTTCTTTCACTAAAGGCCCTGTTGAGTTGAACATCTGCACATGTTCTTTTACTGTTTCTAACACATATGCGCTCAGGTTATTTTATTTAATATGTGATTACATGTGATGCCATGCTCAAATTTTCTTGCCTCTCTCTCATTTTCTCAATTGGTCTCTGTAATTTTCTCTCTCTCTCTCTCTCTCTCTCTCTCTCTCTCTCTCTCTATTTCATTCAATCCCCCCCCCAATCTCTGTTTTTCTCACTCTGTCCACTCTCTGTTTTTAAACAGAAATTAAACTTAACAGGAATAAAAGCTCAATGACTTTACTCTCTCGTGTGCACAGAGGCCAAGTTCATAGCTGCTCACCCCATCGCAGACACCTACAACCCTGATGACGACAAGATTTACTTCTTCTTCCGCGAGGCATCCCGGGATGGCAGGACCATGGACAAGACTGTGCTGTCCCGTGTAGCCCGCGTCTGCAAGGTAGGGACCTTCTCGAGATGGTCCGCGTGAATGGCCTTACTCTGCTTGTCCCTCTGATCTGCCCGTTTTACAGCACATGGGATGAGTTTGATGTTTACCCTGGGAAAACAAGCTTCCTGGCACATTCCACTGGATGTGATGTGTTGAAAGCCAACCAGACCTCTGTTGTTGGGTTGGGGGGTGGGGCGGGGGGGGTGAGTTGTCAGGATGTGAGTTCTCCATGTGCTGGGTTCTAGTAGTGCTAACTAGAATCATTATGTCTACTAGGAGACCCCAGAGCTGACCAATCACACTCCAGCACAGGACCTAGACACGTATCCTGAAA
>JAOYMR010000026.1:16302321-16326767 GCA_025802075.1 Tenebrosternarchus preto
CCCCCCCCCCCCCCCCCCCCCCCCCCCCCCCCCCCCCCCCCCCCCCCCCCCCCCCCCCCCCCCCCCCCCCACCGGACCATTTCAGACCCAGGGCAGTTTTGACCTCTGAAGGTCAGGCCATCTTGATGGACCATTTCCCACTTCATCTTTCCGTTCGGCTCCTCCCGGCCCGCCCCCCCCCCCCCCCCGGCCCCGCCGTGAAGGTAACGGGCTGGGGCAGATTGCCCACCTTTTTGCAATAGGCAAAGTGGAAAAATAGATTCCCCAAGAACCACTGCTCTGGCTAACAGAGTGCAGAATGTATGATAGTTAACCAGCACGTCTGTACTCTAGGCTTTATTCAAGACACATGGGACCACACTCAAATACAAAACCTCCTTACACTACAGCACCTGTAAAAGCACTGGGCTCTTACCTGTCGAATATTCCCTTTACAGACCGAAAAAGTTAAGATTGAACATTGCAGCAGAAACATATGTACCTATTTGGTAAACTCACAGAAATGGCATTAGTGTTATTCAGAGTGTTTAATTTCAACTCTTTTCAATTTTAACTTCTGAGACACTCCAGATGAGAGGTTCCCATTTTCTAAACAATAATGAAAATGCATTCATGTTGAATGATTGTAAATATCCCTATTGTACAGGAGCTGCATGCTGTAGTGCTGTTGACGTATGAATCTTTTGGGGACCAGGCATTTAAGACAGACAAAATATAATATTTTTGTATATTGTTATTGTGTCTTTTGTAGCTAGTTTGTTTATGGCATATGACATTATTTAAAATGACAACAAACTTGAAATAAACACTTTCCTTTAAAAGTTGAGTGCAAAAGCATTAAGGTATTACTTATAGACTAAAGAGCCAAGTAGGAAAAACAGAAAATAAATTTGAAATAGGACTTTAATGTGGAATTCAACTCTGTAATTAAAATAACACTGAAAGTGCATTTGTAGTCAGTGTAACTCACATCACTATTTGATTTGCTATGAAAAACAAGAAAACAGTTTCCCACGTCCAGACCCACAGTACTGTAATCTCCCTTTACCATGCAAACATATAAAAAAAACAAACACAGAGTCTTATCTGCCAACTTATGCTTTTTTGAGAAACTGTTTGAGAAATGACCCCTACTCACGGTCCATGAGAGCAGCTGAAAGGGAGGTCAATCAGCCTGAGATAAGATTAGAGAGACGGTGAACTCCACGCCCCTCCGTGCCATCCATCAGTCTGTAGGGACTCGTCTTAGATCGCTTTAAAGCCTGGAGCCTGGAGTCCAGTCAGTGTGTGTCAGTATGAAAGTGTGTGTGTGGTTGTGGCTTTGGGTCCAATGTCAGGGCCTTGTTCACATCAGGGCTTCCATCTACTCTCAAGTACTTAATGGTGCTTCTGGCGAGATCCTGAAGGAGTCAAGTTTAGCAAGTCATGAATATGTCCTGTTTCCATTTTTTTTTTTAGCCAAAGCATAACAAAATGCCAGTAAAGACGTTTCACAAATTTGTCACAAGGTGAACAGGCAGACACAGCTAGACAAAATATAAATGCTGAAATATCAGTCTGAAATTTCAGTCTCCCTCTCTAGTCTTGGCAGCAGGTCTTCTCCGGGTCAGGCTATGGGAGGGGTTTGATGCGACGACCATGTGAACGAAGCTGGAGGAAATCCCTGGTATTGGGTTTATGGGAAATGTCATCTGTCAAAAGCTGCGAGTATCCTGTGGAAGTACTTCCTCTTCCTGTACCTCCCAGAGCATGAGTGATGCACATTACATCACACTCCCCATCATGTCACTCTCCCCAGTCCTAAAGCAGAACTCCTTAGCTTCTCCAACCTCTAAAACACTTGACTCTGAGCAAGCGCTAAGGCCCAGTGGTCTGATTTTAAACGTGGGGAAGATTAGAGAGAGACTGGTTAGTGCCATATGGGTGCAGTGTGATGAATGAATCTGCGGAAGTGGCCTGTTTATAACTGACAAAGCAGGAGGTTGTCTTCAGCACACTGTCTGGCTACTCAGGATTGGTTGTGTGTTCTGTCGGTGACTGTCGTACTTTATAAGGCCTGTGCCCTCAGTCGGTGGTGAATTTGACACAACCTGCAGCCTTTAGAGTACATTGGCTTGTTTCAGTAAATGTGCCTGAGAGCACAGTGCCCAGAGTTCAAGTTACCTCTGTGGCCAGGGAAGCTCAAGTTTGCTAAGCTTCTGTAGGCCTGGCTGAAGCACCTGTATGTGACGCTGTTCCTGGGTGTGTGGTCAGTGAAGAGGGTGTGGTGTGGATCTTCATCATCATCATCATCATCCCACACCCGTCCTCCTGGCGGAAGGCATGTGCCTCTGAACTGCAGAGCCGGATGAAAACAGCATAAATGATGTTTTCAAGGCTCGAAACGTGCCAGTAAATATATGTCATTAGTAAATGGGAATCGTCCTCTCTGTGTGTTTCTTTCTCTATGTCCTCACCTTAGCAAAGCTGATGAATATTTCAAACTGTGCATTTTAGAGATTTTGAGGCCTCATTGTTTATTTATTGTTCAAGACAAATAAACCACTGAATATCAAAGAGCGAGAGACAGAGACAGAAAGAGTGAGAGAAACAGAGAGAGAGAGAAAGAGAGAGAAACAGACAGAGAGAGAAAGAGAGAGACAGAGACAGAAAGAGTGAGAGAAACAGAGACAGAGACACAGGGTGAGAGAAAGAGAGAGAGAGAGAGACAGACAGAAAGAGAGAGAAACAGAGACAGAGAAAGAAAGAGAGACAGAGAAAGAGAGAGAGAGGAGGGAAAGAAGTCATACTGGTAGGGAAGAGTGGGCTTAATTTTCATTTTTTAAACAATGTACTCAATACTAAATACTAATATGTGAAAGCTCGGATAAATTGGCTATAAGCCAAAATGTAATGTAATGTAATAAATCCCTTATTTAATATTTAATATGTTTAATATGTTCTATTCATTCATTTTTTATTCATAAGGAAGAAAGAAAAAAGTGCTCAGAATACAAATTAAAGAACACACTAAAATATCTAGCCCCTTCTCTCTTATTTCAGAGGCTTTCAAACAGTTCACTGTCTCGGGCTTTTTAAAAAAAAAAAAAGATACAGTAAAAGAAGGTAGATAAAAGACTAAAACTAAAAGAATTAAAAATATAGGTTTCTATTTGAGTATGGATTCTTTATACCAAGTCATGGAGTTGAATACCAGATAATTGCACAATGTTGGCTAAAGACGATCACGGTCAAATCTTATAGCAGTGTAATGTAGAATAAGAACTTACAAATGTTGCTATGAATATGCCTGATTACACCTGTTTAACTGGTTTAATTTAATTAATTTCTCATTTAGTAAGATCAGAGTCGCAAACATTTTTGTGTAAACAGACATTAAGACTCTTGAAGGTTGGATTTAATATTTATGTCATCAGTGACTTGAGCTGATGGGAACAGCTATCAGCCCAGTCAGATACATGCTGTATATCAATGAACATGCAATCAAAAATATATTTAATATGTGAAAAACAAATAACAAACAACAAAAATCCTATATAGCTTTTGAACATAATCGTTTTATTAAGCTGTAAAGATTAATTATGTTTTTGTTTGTTTAACTGGAAATAAATTGTAAGCTTATTACTCCAATATGCACTGAATGAATACTTTACTGGAGACATCTGCTCTTTAATGATTGGCTGTCCTGTATGGAACCCCAGAGTGAAACATAAAAGCAGGTGAACAAGTGGATCAGGTTCAGAAAATCAAGTCATCTGAAAAACATGCAGTTAAAGACATTGTGTAGCTGTAACCGAATTATTGACCAAAGGGTTCAGTAGAGAATATCAAGAATAGCTTTGGCGAACAGGTGGTAAACAGTCAAGCAAATTTGAAGCCAAATCCAACACTGGTCTCCCGACAAATACATCAGAACACAACCCATCGTTCCATTGTGTGGACAGTCTATAACAGCAGACGACTAGTTTGAGTGCCAGTGCTGTCTAGGTGAAACAGAAAGACAAGACTCCAGTGGGCAAAAGAGACCAAAACATCTTATGAGAGGGTCAGGATTTCATGCAGTCAGTATTAATCAAGTCCTTCCTGTCAGGTGTCAAGTGTTCAGGCTGGTAGAGATGGAGTAATGGTGCGGGGAATGTTTTCTTGGCACATCCTGGATCATCTGGCACCTCTGGATAGATGTTTGGACAGTAGGGTTTGTAGAGGACAAGAGGTCCATGTAGAGTACAAGGAGAGCAGGGATTAGGTTAGTAAGCCACGCTCCCTGGAAAAAAAAAAGACACGAGTGAAATATCAAGGCAGCAACTTTGTTTGACACAATATTATAGGTCAGTTACACTTCTCCAGATGTGAACGAGATTGTGGGGATGAGACAGAGAGAAAGAATGAGAGGGAGAAGAAGGAAGAAAGAGAGAGAGACACAAAGAGAGAGAGCGAGAGAGACCCTACACTGAGTCAAGTCACAGAGGGGGATATGGATAGTGTCCTGGGGCAGTGGACTGAAAGAATGTGTGAGAGAAAGAAACAGTTGTTCACTGTGAGAGAGTAATGACTACCTGTGTAGCTCACATTTGATTTATGTTCTCTGTCTCTCCACTTTGCTTCTACAGTAATGCTACACACACAGAGAGACACACACACATGTTGAGTGATGTCTTCTTTCGCAGGAAACACAGGAGCGTATGTTCTAATTTCCTTAGTCACTGTCATTACAAGCTTGAGTTTGATAAATGAACTGTCCTCAGCACAGTCTGGTGAAGGCCTCTTCCCAGTCTGCTGGTTCTTGTCTCCCAGACTGAGAAGTCAGCATTTCGCTCAGACAGCAACAAATATACGCGTGTCAAGGCATAAATAACTCGGCACTTCCGACTGAACCGTCTGTTAATTTTCCTGATTAGGAATAAACAGCGGGGGAAGACGATCAGGCGAGACTGTTCAGGACTGAAGGCTTGCACTCTCTCAGGATCGTGCGAGTGGGTATAGGGTTACGTCGCTCTGCCTGCCTCATCTGTGTCTAGTTCCTCCGGGGTCTGGATCACGCACGAAGAGTAAACGCGTGCTGATCTGAGGTCAGAGGGACCGCGGGGAAGGGCACACACGCCATGCACATCAAAGCCTTAGCTGAATGCCTTTTCACTTCAGCCTGCCATCCCTGATCTCATCCGAACAGATGCCTGCTAATGGGAACAACACTCACCATACTCAACTACCCATGCAATTACCATTACTTTACTGATTACTATTACTAAGTACAGTAAGCGAATGATGGTTAAAAGGCTGAATGATGATGATGATGATGATGATGATGATGATGAGTTGGAGGCCTGTCTGTGATCACTGCTGTGATTACTTCTGAATGTAACTTCCACATAGTTGAATGACGTGCAATTTTGAACAGTCAGTTTGACCTCTGACCTTGGATCTGTGGGTTGGAGGGTAAGAGGGATTGGTGGGATTCAACAGCTTCATCAGCTCAGCCTGGCCATGCCTTATTCCGCAAAGGTCACAGGGGTGAACCAGCCTAAACCTAACCAGCGCCTTCCCTTAATCAGACCTCATATACATCAGAGAAATGACTGATCAACTGTGCTCTATAGTAAACATTGAGCAGCTTCAGTGTACACTTAAACTACTCTTCATGTTTGTGTGTGTGTGCATATAAAGCTGCTTTGCGTGTGTGTGTGTTTGCGTGTGTGTGTAAGTGGTTGGTTCCTCGCTGAACATCACATAGACAGTTTGACTGCAGTCTATTCCCTTTGCCAGTATAATATACTGTAATTTAGGAAAACAAAACATCACTGTGTTGCAATCTAGGGAAGCATCACTTAATTACACTGTTAATGAATTAGGCACAAAAGAAAAGTTCTTGATTACAAGGTGACTTCCAGCATTCGGCTGTTTAAAAGGTTTTATTATATAGAGCACTAGGGCAGTGCCTGGGATTAACACATGGCAGTGATCTTACTGGGACTGTATGTTACATGACTACAGGCTTTGCTAAGGCAGACTTTCACCGCAATGCCATTCATCACTCTGAATACACATGGACACCTACTGAAAGTTCACATCTCAGCCATTAGTTTGAGGAGAGCAATGGTATTAAGTTGCCAAACTAACAGGAGTTTCAAATAGGAGTTTCTCTTGGCAGAATATGGGGTAAAGGAGGTTTGTCAGGTTGTAAATATTGGGCTGAGAGTGAGTAGAATCGTGCTGGTCTGAAGGTTTTCCACATCAGTGCTTCTCCAGGCCTCCAGTTCTTTCATATACTTTGCCTGGTCTGCAAGCAGAGGTACATGTGATATATGCAATGTGAAACTGATATTACAAATCCTTTATCAAACATCAGGACAAAAAGGATGTCATTTAAATATGAACTCATCAGGCCAACAAACAGATTTTGTTGGAGGTGATCACCTTTCCTGCATTACTGTTTCTGTACGCAGTGGGCTGGAGATTAGAGCTGTAATCTGAGTGGCATTAGCGCAAGATTAGTCTGAGTGCCCTGATACACCTCCCAGTGTCTCGGATCAGTAAACACGGAGCACATGGGATCAGTGAAGGAGAGACAGGCTGTTATTGTGCAACAATGGCATTTACAGAGGACAGAGGTGGAGAACTGACTGGACACGATGGGCCTCTGGGGGAGTTTACAGGCTTGCCCACAGAGGTGGAGGAGATTAACTGGGCAGGGATTAATTGATGCAGAGGTAGGGGCCACAGTAATTAACCCATGAGAATACACTTATTTATGTGTAGATTACAGAGCGTATATCAGATCCTCAGTTTTTGTCTGTCAAACTGGAGTACAATAAGATATGTTATGACAATTATAAATGATCATGTCACAAATAAAAAAAAAACACTAATTAAGAAGGAAAGAGCTACAAGTATGTAAGTGGGAGAAAGACAGGGTGGTGGATAACAGCGTCTTGAATCTCAGCTCCCTGTAACTGATTCTGTGTAGCTGAGCACAGTGTAAGGATTAGATATGGTCATAAATTTTACCCAGTGTCTGAAGCAGAACAATAATTCATAACACACTCCAATTTTTCATATAAAGAGATATGTAAGTAACATATGCTCTGAGCAATGGGCAGATACATAGACACTGTATTTCTGTCTAATAATGTAATGAGACTAGCGATACCTCTGCATCAGTAACTTCATATCAGTTCATTTATGCTTTCATTTGACAGGTATGTTTATGCTTTTTATTTTATAGGGCATTTCATTTTACAGGCATCTTCATTTAATACAATGAATGCCAGATAAAAATGTTACAAATGCCTATAATGCTATAATGGCTTAAGGCAGAACCTTCACCAGAGTGATTTAGGAGAACAGGTGTACACACCCTCTCCCTCTCCTTCCCCTCCCTGCACATGTACTCTCTCTATCCTCTTGCCTCTGTACATGCATGTACACAATCCCTCTCTCTCTCTCTCTCTCTCTCACACACACACACACACACACACACACACTTACTGTCTCTTAAACAGAATTCTTCTGTCACTACTCTACCGCGGACAGAAGTACATGCGAACTTTGGCTGACATTTTGAAATACCTCACCATCCCAAACACACACACACACACACACACACACACACATGCACACAGACATATGCACACACTTTATATGCTGTTATATATAAAGCCACAAGGGTAAATTTAATCACACACACAATGCTATATTTATACCAGTTATTCTTATTGGATTATTATGCATGCATGCGTGATTGTGCTGAAATATAATATGCACCATTTTGAAAGTTGACTTGACTAATAAAAAAAATATCAGAACACTTTAATAAAAAATCTTTCTGCAGGGAATATTGGTGACCTCCAGATATCCGTACGTTTTTTTCCCCCACATTTTATTGAGGCCATACAGATTTCATCCTAAACATGTGTGTTAAAATGTGTGTGTGTGTGTGTGTGTTCTAGATTTCCTTCCTTAATGTCTTTAATATTCTCACTGCTATCCCCATCCATATTGTTTTGGAGTACTGGCAAAGAGCTCTCTCTGTCACACACACACACACACACAGCCCCTCTCAGTAGACAGTGTAGGTGGCAGGCAGAATTAGCCCATCTGTTTCTGGTTTTTTATTTTTTTGTGTGGAAATACTGTCCCATCCTCCTGACGAAGAGTTTGCATTGTACTGTAGCAGTGACCATTCAAACCTTACCATCTGCCTTGGAAAAGCTGTCTAGGAGAGCTGGTGAGAACTGGAGTTCTGGTATCCTGTTGGTCATAGATAAATTTCCGCTCCGTCTCACATGCTCTGGGTACCAGTGTCGAAGAAGAGCAGGTTTATACCGCACAGAGATTAGGAGCTCACCATGTTACCCAAAACTGGTAACATGACTCTGAAAACACCAACAAAGGTCCACCACTTTCACTAATCTCTGGTCTTGCTCTCCTCTGATCTCACTGTCTTCCCAGTATGCGGTTGGGGAAGGTTCCCGGAGCTGAGGTGCAGTGAGAGGTACGCTGAAGGGGGCTGGGCCTGAGAGACCAAGGTCTGGCAGTGCCAGCAGCACACCGCTGCTGGGGTGGCACCTCCCGTGTCATCAGCTCGCTTGAGGAGTGGCATTATATCATTACAGGGGTTGTGCAATTTGTTTCTTATATGAGTTGGCATTATATGTTCTCAGTGTAGGAGCATCACCTGCATGTGTCACTGCAAAAATGTATTTTGATTTGGGACTGTTGGGTCCCAATAGTATTTTTATTTTGCAGTATGGTTTGAGAGCACTGTGCAGGCTTGTGGCTGAGAGAAAAAAAAAGTGTCATTTTGAATCACTTGACAGGGATGTGGACTTTGTTGTTTTAGGATTTACTGTCTAAATTGCCCCTAAACCCTTTCTGTAACCCTTTATTTGCTTAGACTTACAATGAAGCTGTAGGCACATGTTTAGTTTTGGCAAAAATGTTACAGATGGAGGGCTACACTACACCTGGGAAGAGCTCTGGCTCGTGCGTCACTTAACATTTGCGTTTTGTTTAACCGAGCTGAGGGCAGCCATTGCTCAGCCGCTGCTCTGTTACCATGGACACATTTTGAGAAAACCTTCTTTTTTAAAACCGTTCCGAATTTACCTCAGTGTCTGTAGCCTTCTCTGTTTAATGGCAGTCACTGCATGCGAACGTGCTCTAAACATATACTAACAGAAGCAGAAAATCTCCTTTCTTTACGCTTCTGTCACACAAAGCAGCATCTGTTGTGACGTGGAGTGACTCCAGGACAAATCTCTAAGCAAGATTTGGTGTCGGTACGTTTTGGAAGAAATGTTAAAATGTTACATAAAAGAAAATTCCCATCTGTATAAACTGTAATGAATGCACACCATGCCAAATACGAGGCTCAGCACGTTGTATTTACTCAGGTAACTGTTACCTGCTGGGAACAAACAAATTGCCTTTATCCAAAACCAGGCGCACACATCAGCTTCAATATGCTTCAACATCCACTTCAAGATTATTGGCATTCAGTTAAAAATTATTCCGTCATTTCAGCATATCAGATTTCCTAGTGTGTGTCTCTGTTGACCAATTTTTCCTGACCTCTGTTGTGCTATCCGCACCACTTTTGTGGAAATGAATAGCAGATTTGAAGCCCCATCTACGAAACGCTGACCGCACGGAACGTGATCTAAGTGTCTTCTCTCCTGCGTCCGGCACCCACGGCTGTGCGAGATGACGCTAGTCTGAACTAACTCTAGTGCCATGCATTCATCAGCCTTAGCTAGGAAACTCAGCAAAAGTGCAACTAGCAGATACACTCCAGTATTGCTTTAGAGTTTCCCGTGTTGTGTAACAGCTGACACTCAAACGTGTTCCTATTGTTACGTAATTTAATGCGTAGTTTTTATAGGCAGATGGGCTACGCACAGGCTCGTCGTAATGAAGGTTAGGTTTTTACTCCAAACAGGCTGTTGGACACTCGCGAGGTCTGTCTGGAAGCTATCCAAACCCAATCTTTCTTCCTTCACAAATGACATTGTTTTGGCTGTTGTGTTTACCACATGCCAGTACCGGTCTATTTCAGAGCGCTCGGGGATGGAGTGTTTCTGCGTGTGTCTTTTGTAATGTAAATGAATGTGTCACTGCGACAAGAGAAGCCTTTGAACATGTATTCAGCTGAGTGAGTGGAGCGTGGTGTTTGTACTTTCAGGCTTGTCTGTTAGTGTCGCCACAGTCATAAGCCCATATCCTCTTTGCTGAGTCATTTCCACATCACATAGTTATGACAGTAATTCAGGCTCTGAACACGATTAATAGAACGTCTGGAATCGAAACTGGGAGACTGAGGAGGTGATTAGAATCTTAGAAATTAGGCCTTCAGAATCACAATCCATGGCCTACAAGACCTTTATAGTTATAATTGCTATACCGTACCTGGTGTAGTCAGAAAATATCATGCGGATAAGTTGGCTGGCTTTGTTCGGTCACAGGCAAAATATACTGTATAAGCTTTTGACTATAGTCTCCAGTAATGGAACTCTGAAAACAAGATGATGCTTTCATTTTAGAATTTCCCTGAATTTATATCGTATAAGCATTAAAACAGACGTATTTCACGTTTTTTTTTTTTTTTTTTTAAAGATTCCCATTCCAGTTCTGTAGCCTCTGAGACCTATTAAACAAATGACTTTTCATTACTTCTATAACCTGATGTCTGTCTCTATGTCATAAAACTCACCAAAAATAACACATTAACACGAAGAAGAACATAGATGGTCAATTCAATCATGCAATAAGACACCTTTGACAGTAATAGTGACAGAATTTAAGAATATCTATAACGTACTGAAGGATGGTGCATTTTCTGAAGCCATTTTAAACCTGTGAAGGGGCGTTAGTGGTTGACAATGGTATTCATGCATGCTTGCTCACTTGGGTTTCATTGTGGTGTACAGGTTGCTTTGGACGTGGTAATATGAAGCAGATGGCGTCCTGTTTGAAGTGCCGTCACTCTGCCCTCAGTGCCTTCCTCCTCAGTACCTGAACCGCACGCCATCCAGACTCCACACAGAGACCGAACCTGCAACAGGAGTGATGGAAACGGGCAACAGTGCAACATGACAAAGAGACGGGAGGGGGGGGGGAACCACAACCGGGGGGGCAAATCAACACCCAGATAAAGAAGATCAATCCGGGGCTTGAACTCAAAACTGCAACACGGTTAACTTCAAGCTCGGAGAAGAATAATCCCCGTCTCTACTGGTGTTAATGACGTGTTTAATAAAAATGAAGCATTCATGTGGTAACAGGACTAATTAAAGATTAATGAAAGCCACACCTATAAGGATGACGTCTTGGATATTGTGCCGCTAAGCATATCCCTGCCAAGCTGTGAGCAGAGCTGTGGGCAATAAAAGAGCACTGGGTGGAGCTCTGATAGCAGAAGGAAGAGCATCCAGAGGAGATTTGGATCCCACTGAAGCAGCAGATGCAGACTAATGAAGACTAAAGACATTATCCTTCAGAAGAGCGCGGCCAAGCGCTCCTCCGCCCTTAAACTACAACAGCGTCAGCAGTGACTGGAAAGTCTGCGTTGCTGTTACTGCTAGGGACGGGCCATCCTTTGCGGCGTCGGTCGCTCCTGGACACAGCAATCCAACAGCGACCGGACAAAAGAGTCATTTCATACTTCAGAAAGCATGAAGAAGACAGCTGCTGTCGTCCTAGCAGTTTTTCCACTCACCGCCCTCGCCAAAATACCTCAGCGATGAACGCTGATCTCATGAAACATTAGTTGATGTGCCCTGCATGGATACTGGCGCTGAGAACTGTCAGTGGCCATAACCAACATCAGTCTTCCTGGGTTTCCACCCCCATCAGCCAGTTAATGTTATGTGGAAAATTGACCCGTATCATTTGGATAATGGTGAAAGAGTATATTGGGAGAAAAAAAGTTACGTTCCATTGGACAAATTGGCAGAATGACATTTTATTCCAAATAGCTGTTTCATAACGACAATTTGAAAGGGTGACTTATTAAACTTATTGTTAAAACAGGTGTTTTAGAACAATAAAAAGTGTTTATACAGGTAAATGTTAATCTAAGATCCTGTAAAAAAAATTCTGTGCAAAAAAAAAAAAAAAAAGATTCTGTACTGAAGCAAAACATTTTAGGCTGTTTCTTTTGCAGTTTATTTTTTCCAATAATTTAATCAGGCCAGTTCATTTTGAAACTGTTCTCTTTTTACTTTCCTGAAACTGATATTCAGTATGTTTTCAAAAAAATGTGTAATACCTTCACCAATTGTGTCCCTCAGGTTACAGCAATTACACCAGTGGAAACATCTACATTATCACAGAAATTAGTCACTACATGCACAAATGTGGCAGGACAGCAGAGGTACATGTCACTTCATTTTCAGATACACTTCCTTAATGCACTTCTATTGTCGCTCACCTTTTTTCCCCCAAAGCAATAATGTGAGTGTTTGATGGGGGGATGTTTTTATCTTATCAGTCATACCCCTGCATTCTGAGTGGCACACACACACACATACACACACACACACACACACACACACACATACACACGCACACTCACACACACACGCGCATGCGTAGGCACACACACACACACACACATACACACGTGCATGTGTACACACACTCACACACACAGGCACATTGGTGTCCTGCAGCAAGCTGCATTAGGTCACAGGCATCACCATCAGCCACTTCATATTGAAAGAGTGGATGGGATAAATGCTTCCATCTCTCTCTCTCTCTCTCTCTCTCTCACACACACACTCACACACACACACACACACACACACACAGAGCAAATTATAGTGGCGTCTTACAACATGCTAGGTTAGGTTCCTGGCACTATAACCCACTTCATGCTGAAAGTGTGTACAGCGTGCACTACTTACACACACACACACACACACACACACACACATGGACACAGGGTCTAATATCAAGGCAATTTTCTCTTCTAGCAGAAAAGGTGCATTATTACATCATCCACTCCAGCACATAACACCTACACACACTTTGCTCTAATTTATCCTACTATCAGGGTGACAATTATCCCTTAGCATTAAGGTGGGGAACATGGAGTTTCACACAGCAACTAGTAAAAACAAATAGAATTTACTTCAATAACAAACGGACAGTCAAATTACTCTATTATAGTCCAGAAACATCAGTATCACATGGTGAATTTTGATATAATCAAACATTGGGACTATGAATCAAGTCAGCTAATAACAGAATCACAGTTATATATGGTGTAAACGAGGATGAACAGACATGACCATTAGTATCTGGCAAGCAAATAAATACTTCCAGGATTAGACATGGTGTGTCTTCTTCTTGTCAGTGGCAAAATCAGCACCACTTCAGACAAGCACCTAGAGCTTTAGCAGCAATGAACTCTCTGCAGAGCCCTTCAGACTGTGTTGCAGCCACACACACACACACTCTCCTCTGCTGTCGTTGATTTGTGCAGAAATGCTTACAGTGTAACTTGAATATATGGTCAAGAAACGGGAAACATTTCTGCGGATACAGGCAATATACAGCATTCACTCATAGAGCAAAATACACAGCATGTTTTTTTCCAGTAAAGAGTCACAAATGTTACTGTAGCTCCATTTATGAGTAATAAATACCACTGGATTCTGGCAATTTGGAGCTTTGGATCATGCATTGCAAATTCCATCAGACAAAATTTATAATCTTTTTCAGAAGTTCCTGTGATGATGTGCATAATTTAGGCTCCTGGGTTATTTGTAATTCTACTTGTATTTGCATTGTAATTCTATTTGTATTTGCAAGTAACACATAGATTGAGACTTATATAGATATAGAATTTAGTTGTACAAATATAGATTGAATATAGATTTCCACTTCAGTAGAAAAAAATCAGCTTTCTAAGTGCCCTGGTTGGAAAAAAAATTTCCCCCCTGCAAATAACATACAGGCTTTAATGCTTATTATAAGTTTGAGTCAGGTCCAGTCTTAATGTACAGTGTGATCAGATTTCATTTAGAGAGCAAATAAAAAAGAGTCTACATCCTTTTATTTGGGTCATAATTTAAACAGTAGCATAGCTATGTTTCTGCATGCATGTGCTTGGACTGATTTATGTACTAAATAGTGACCTTCCTTGATAGGTTGAGGGGTTTCCATAGGTTGATAGCTCACCTGTGGGACTGAACTAGCCCTCCCTATAATTCCAACCCTACCTAATAGTTCACAGCTTTAACAGTCTATCAAACTGATACATTTGCGCAAAAGCTATAGGCCTACTCTTTCTAGAGTATTTTCTAAAACTAGAAATTATATATCAACAAATAAATAAATAGTAGACTTATATAGTGAAAGCCCACCCTTGCTTACTAGTCTAACGTGCTAACGTTAGTTTATTAGCGGTTAGCTAGTTCAAAGTTAGGCTTTGTTTCCCTATGTTTCAAGTTTGCGTACTGCTGTTGTATAGGCTGAGAGAGGTAGGTAGCTGGCTAATTCATCGGCAGGGAGGTGGGAGAGGCTTCATTTTTCTAGGTCATTCTGACTAGTTACTTACCCATAAAAAATATTATTGAACATAAATGTTTCATTGTAAAAACTGCATTTCAACTGGATTTTAAGCTTTGAGCTAATATGTGGTAATATGTTTTCTTACTACTGTATTTGTATAGAATTCAGTGATAAGCCTCTTGCGCATAATATAAAGTACAAATATTAGATATTGTACAGGTCACATTAGCTAAATGGGTAAAACCTCACCACTGGATACAGTCAGATTACAATTACGTTCATATCCAGGGTTTCCTGCATGTGATCCCTTCTCCGATTGGCTCGACTGAGTGGGGCTTTAATCCCATGTGGTGTGGATGTCAACAGAGGAATGTTGCTGAGAGGCCTTGACCCTAATTAGCCTGTCTGTGCCTAGCCTCTGGCCAGTGGACACACTGTTTACTTACTCTAAAAATAAGAGTGCACCTATAAACTGACCTCCTGCATGCCTAACAGAAGGAAGAGACAAGGAGAGCTGGGTGAAAACATCCAGCCAGGTGTTTAAAAAAAGCATGTCCACCAGGGTGGATTTCAATGGCTTTCAATCACTTCCTGGTGATTTTAATCACTTCCGGGTACGTCTTAATTTGATCTTTATTAAACCTGTCATGGCCTATTTGCTGACATCAAATTTGCTTCCCTTCAACTGTCCTTTTACAGTGAGATTTCTGTTACAGTTGTTACTGACAGAAGAGAGACCAGCATGGTTCCAGTTGGTTTGTGTGAAAAAAAACCAAACCCTTTATTGCCCTCTGACATTTCTGATCCTGACATAAAGGTAAGTTGTTGTGAAGAAAACAACTCAAATAAAAGTGCTAGTAGGATCAGAGACAAGCCCTCGCATGATATTGAGTTGAGCACAAGAAGAGAACATGTATCATTAATAGTATAGTTAATGCTATATTTAATACTATGCTTACTTAATGGGTAAACTGGCCACAGTGTTGAACATTACAGAAACCCTCTTCTCTGATGGGAAATGACCAGCAGCCTTGATAACATCCCAGGCGGTATGTGACAAATCACTGTTTTATTGCCCAAACGGATAACGTTTAAAAGATAATGTTTTAAAGGACTGAAGTGCATTCTGGTTTGGTAGCTCTTCACGGTGGCTCAGGTTGCCTGGCGTTTCAGCTCCAGTGGTGTGAAGGAGGGAAGAGGCACGTACATGTGCAGGAGTTGGGTGTAGTCTTACAGACCACACGGACATTGGGCACCGTTCGAATGCAACCTGCGTGTGTCTCACATACTCACCCTTTCTGCGAAACTGGGCCATGGGCAACAGAGACACATACTCGTGTGTGTGTATGAGAGTGTGTGTGTGTGTGAGAGAGTGTGTGTGTGACTTTCATTGGACTTTTTGCTGGCCGTCTAAGTAACTGTGTCAGGGTGATTAATGAATTTGGTGATTGTGCATGTACTGTAAGTCCACAAACAACATATGTCACTGTTTTTTTTTTTTTTAGCCTATTTGCCGGGTTTTTTGTTTCATATCTGGTGTTCTGTGATGGGAGGGGCTGCGTTCTGTGATGGGAGGGGCTACATTCTGTGATGGGAGGGGCTATGTTCTGTGATGGGAGGGGCTACATTTTTGTTCCCTAATGCATGCCTTGGGGGCCATGAGTCAGGATATTAATGTAGCATGCACTTTCTGTTGTCTAGTATTCAAGCACAGGACTGAAAACTCAATCCATACAATTCTGCATTGTGTGCTCTGTATTTACTCATGTCTTCTAAATTTGATTTAAAAGAAATTTTGCTGACCACAATGAAAGAAGAAACTTAAAGAATATACAGCAAAAAAACATATTCGCAAGGCTTAAGCAAAAAACTTGGCAAATCTCTCACAGAAAGAAAGGCAGGAGAGCGAGAACTCTAGTTTGCTGGGGAAGGAAATCAGTCCAAGCCAAACACATCCTGGTTTAGGTAAACACTCAAAGCCCGCGGTGCATCTCGTGGAGAGCAGAGTGGGCCAAACACATCTGGGTTATCTGATCCTCTCAGAGACACACTCCTCTCATCAGAAACCACGGAAGGCTTAAACACACCCCCCCCAGCCCTGTCTCCAAAGCTACAGGCCCGGGTCTTCCAGGCACATCCGGACATGCTAGTCCCACCTCTCTCTGCCATCTTGTGCCTTGCATGTGCAGGCATGTGACCCTGATGTAGAAGGTGTTGCTGAGAATGCAGCATCCTGTGAGGGAGTGAACTCTTCCTTCCTCCCCCTTGGACATGGTGCAGCACTGTACCCCCAGAGGCCTGCAGCTCTAATAAGAAAATGTAATGCTACTAAAACCCATGTTGTTCCACGTGTAAAGTGGTTGTTGTTTTTTCTTCTCTCATCCTCCACCTAGTGGATCTGCACTGGTTTCTTTTTCCTCTGTGGAGACCAGAACCCAAGTCTCTCCCTGGCAGGAGCTCACTCTGCATTTAAATACGAACATGGTCTTTTGTTGGAATTTCTCTTGGAAGGCCGAGCGGTTTAATAACAGATTTTTGGTCCTAGTATAAAGCTGTAGCCAGGCCCCATGTTTGTGCTGGGAAACAGAGCTGGTTTTCCTGCTTGGCGTCCCTATCGCTGAGTCCTGCTGTGGTCGCTGAGTCTCGCTGAGATCTTACCCTTATTTGACGTTGTAAAGTGGGCAAAGTGTTGAATGGCTCCTGACTCTCCATTACATAGCACTTCCATCCTGGTAGATAATTCCAGATAGGTCTGCGGTAGCTAACGGTTAATGGGTCTAGTGTTAAGGTGCAAAGCTAATAACCAAAACTATTTTGGTGGGATGTGTTTAACAAAGTCTCTGGATCGCAAAATAGTATTTTAGGAAAGTGGTCTTGGTTATGGAAACATTTTGCTTATGGATGCACTGTTGTGCTTGTGTGTGCTGGTTATTTAGTGATGAGAGATGGGTGTATAGAATAACACAGAGACCAGGAGTCTGGCTGCTAGCTTGTAATGAATATGTTTTTGAAGCCAACACATCCAGTATATTAGCCTGCCAAGACATCTTCAGAGAGGCATGTCCCCATGACGACAGCTTAAATATGCAGGGCACTTTGCCTTTGGGGTTTGACTAAGATGTAAAAGTAAGAAACTGTGGTCATGACAAAGCAAGGAGACGCCATGCCGAAAAACGAGTCATTTGTTCAATAAATTAAAGAAGTGGGCTTAGGGCACACCATTACAAACCAAAACAAACTCAATGTTTGAAAGCTGAGTTAGTAGTTGAAATGTCACATAAGCAGCTCTGTTCTTAACACGGTCGCTGACACGGCCACGATGCAGTCAGCAAACAAATTAAGAGCTGGAGAGCTTGAGTGTAATTTCCATCTTTGCAGCAGGCTTGCCAGCCCGATATCACATGATCCCAGATATCACATGATCCCAGATATCACATGGGCAGTACTTCCTACCATTGGCACTCAGGCTATGCTACGTATAAGTATCAAGCTCACCCCTCCCACTTGATTTGCTGATTGTGATCACAGATGGGGTTTTGTAGTGCTTCTGAAACACAACTGAAAGTTGTGCCTGCATGAAAACCACAGCATTTCGTGTTCTGCGGGATACTCAGAGAAACGCTACGGTTGCTAGGTGAAACGACTGCACAAATGTTTCAGAACTGAAAGAGCCACAGTAATGATGTAGAACATAATAGTGGTGCCTAAGGAGCTCGGCTTCGGCCAGGGTGTAATTGGGGTGGTGTTAATAGCGTGCACCCTGCTCTCAGTGCTGGTAACTGTAGCCAGGCTGTATATCTTCACTAGTCTGACAGAGTTATTCCCATCATACAATCTCTGTGACCATGCTGACTGCATGTAAACATGAGCTGGCAGATCAACCACAGCCTATGACTGCTTTAAACGCATTTATGATTTCTTGGTGATGTAGATTGCAGCTGATCTGCTGGCCTTAGCCGTTTAACCCGAAAACGAGCCTTCAGACGAGAGCGTGTTGCATCTTGGGAGTGTCGTTACCTTTATTACAGCTTGCCATGACTTGTGAAAACACTGGCCTCCAGTTGCTCTTTGTGACAGCGCTGAGCTTTCCAATACACACAGCGTGTTTACGTTGGGGTGAATTGCTCTAAGGGATTCTCTGCATAGAAGGATTTCCATTACAGTTGTCATGGAGCTCTTACCCTGTCTGTTTTTTTTTTTTTGCCTTAATGAAAATGAACATGAAATAGCTGATATAGAATTGAAATTAAAATGCATAAAAATTAATATGCACAAAATTTGTGCTTTCTGAAGTGTTTTTATTTTTTATTTTTTAGATAACCATTAAGCAACTAATGCCTTGTAGACTGTAATCATTTTTAATGAACTCTGAAAGCCTAGGTGTGAGGTAGCAGATGGGTAGCGTTTAAGCCTAACCAATTTTGTTTGACCTGTTATTTTGTTTAAATAAAGAAGTATCATTATAGCTCCACACTCTTTGTTGTTACAAAAGCAACTACAATAGGCAAGAAGCAACTTAGACATTTGCTATTGTTTTATTCCTACTATTGTTTCATTCCTGCTAATTATGCATGTGTGATCTGATACTTGGCTCCACACACATCTAAATAAATCATTACTGCACCGCAAAGTCCTTGTTTGTTTTTGCCGACGCCCTTGGTGTTTCGTCCTTTGTCCCCTGGAGGTGGTGGGTAGTTTGTAATGCTGTCGTGTGGTGGTGGAAAGCCCTGCCATGTAAAACTGGAGAGCCCCGTGGGGATGGGAGTTCTCTGGACTCCATCAGGCCTCCCTGCGATTGGATTTCAGTGGCTGTGTTGTAGCCCTCTCCTCAGGAAACCCCCCGCAACGCACAAAGGTGGAGCCGCTCCCCAAGGGCCGTCGTTCCAAGAAGGCTTTTGTTGTAATTGCTGGGTTTTCGCTGGTCTGCAGATGTTGGTGGCAGAGTCTGAGGACAGCTGATGAAAACACACCTACATGCACAGGATATGAGGAGAATGGTCAATGTCACCAGAAGACAGAGCAGTCGCTCTCCCTTCGTCAGCGAGGCAGGAGAAGGTGGAGTCATTGTGCTGCTTTTCCTCTGATTCACTGACCTGTGTCCATGCTGAACGTCTAGTCCAGGTGCATTTGAACAATATGCCCACACAGACCATTTGCCCTGTATTAATGCCTCTCTTTGGAAAATGAACTTAATTGGGAACCAAATATGAGAACCAGCCATCCCAAAGTTAACATAACCTCTTGTTTTTATGTACTGTTGTAAGTATATCCATTTCTAGAATAAGATTTGTTTTGTTTGTGAAAAAAAAAAAAACCATTTTGTAGGCCATTGTAAAGAATTGTTTGAAAAAGCAATAAACCATTTATATCTAATAAAACAACACAGAGATTTATAGTGCTTGCATGCTTATTTTGATTGCTTTTCCCCCCACTAATGTTGGTGCAGTTTCTTTTTTTTTTAATTAATTATATATTTAACGCCCATCAACTTTGCTTTCAGTTTGTCATGTTTAATAGAAAAACTCTTTTGCTGAACCAATGTGTTCATTTGCCTCAGTGTGAAATCATCTGATGTGTCTGTGCCCAGCAAAGCTGCAAGCTGAACATTTCCCAGAAATCAAGCGTTAAGCACTGATATATGCGGCTTCTGAAAGTGAACCCGGAGCAGGGTTTGGTTAGAAATATTCTGAGATCAGTTTTAGAATGTCCGGTTCAGCATTTTGCTGCAGATCCCAGATTGTTTGAGCTTTCACACCTGTAAAAAATTACACAAACTTTGGGACGAAATGGACCGGCTAAAGCCACCCTGAAACCACCCTCACTGCACCGGCATGTGCTTACAGATCAACAGCCAGTATCTGTTGAACTTCAGACATTAAGAATGATTTCTACTGTGTTTTTATATTTTAATTATCCGAAACGTTCATTTCCACCTAGACCCCAAGTGTATGGTAGCGTGGGTTAGTTCTCTGCACCTGGTCCTGGTGATTCTCTACTGCTAGCTTCCCCACTGAGTGCTAATGACCCAAGACCTCTTATAATAATGGTATACCCTCTATCCCCCCCTCTTGTTCACCCTCTCTTTCTCTCCCCTTCTCTCTCTTTCACACACACACACACACACCAGGCTGATGGTTTTACCACTTGTGCCTTGACTGTTTCGGTAAAGCTTGTTTCCTCAGTCTGACAGAGAGAGCCCTGTTCCTCCAGCTGCATAAATCATCGCAGCAGCAACTGGTTTAAGGCTGTTCACCTAAACACTTGAGTCAGTAGTGTTTGCTGTTTCTCTTTTCTCTGGTGTCTGAAAGCAGGTGATGCCATTTGCTCCAGGACTGAGGAAGAGCATGTTTTAGTCCAGCCACAGCTCAGGCTTCCCTTTCTTGCGAATTACATATCACACGTTAGATGTGTTCATGCATCATGCGCTAAGGCTGCTTTGCTAGACTCCTTGTGTGTGTGTGTGTGCGTGCGTGCGTGTGTGTGTGTGTGTGTGTGTGTGTGTGTGTGTGTGTGTGTGTGTGCATCTGCGTGTGTTTTTGAGTGTGTCCCTTTTAAATGTCCACAGTTGATTCTGCAGTACCACTTCTGTTCCACACTACTTGTGAATGGATAATGAACAATGTTAATCTTGGTAATGAGAACACATGTGCACTGAAACAGAAAGAGATTGTAAAAAGTCACCCTGCTTTTAACTGTTGCCACCTGTGCACAATGGAACTGCCACAGAGAGTGAGAGAATGAAAATCTACCCCTCCCCTTTCGTGTTTAAGCAACCTATTCACCCTGTTTATGTGTTTTCTTCCCTTTGTGTAGAGGGATTCGGTTTACATGTCCCATAATTCTTTGCCTAAAGTGTATGTTTTCAAAGTTTCTCTCTGACTCACCCCCCAACCTGCACCACCCCCTCTATCCTTACCTCACCACCTACACCCTTACACCCTCCACCCCCTTACCTTCTTACCCCCTTCATCTTTTTGAGTATTCACAGCAACTGAGAGGGATCCAGCCCCTTTGGTCAGAGCATAATGAAGGTGTGTAAAGACAGGCCTGTAACCCATAAGCTGAATGGAATGTCTATGGGAACATTCCCTTCAAAACGCGGCGCTTTTCTGCCGTAGAGTAACCGGGTGCCAGCTGCTTCTCGGCGGCCTGCACACACTCCGCTAATGGCAGCGACGCTCCACCAATCCATCATGTGTCCCCACCACCAAGTACGCAGATCTTGAATACTAACATTCACATGCATTGACTGTGGTATGAACTTTCTGGTTAGTGTCTTCTCATACCTGGGGTTGGCACGGCTGAACCACGTCGACTGATATTCCACCTGAGAGTGAATGTGTGTGTTTTTGAAGCCAGACCCCCCCCCCCCCCAACAGAGACAGCTTCATCTGGACACTACATTAACCTTTCACTGCCACCAGTCACATTCCCGCCAGCCCTCCCCATTTATCTTCATCTCTTGCTCTCAATCCTCCATGTGGTTTCTCAATCCTCCACAACCCACCCCCCCTCCAACACACACTTTCTCACACATACAGGCACTCCTGCCCGGCAGCCATACCAAACGAGCCCAGATCTGATCACTCTCAGGTGGGACTGTGGTGTAACACAAGAAGCTGGACCTATGGTGGTGTGTTTTGGCTCCTTTTAGGAAAGTCACTTCTGCAGTCTATCAGTAAAAGACAGAGAGAGAAAGAAAGACGGGAAGTTGCTTCTCATGTTTGGAGTGGACATTTATAAAATTGTCATTTGCAGGCAATTAACTTATAAATGTACAAGGAAACCTTTAAGACTGTAGACAGGGAACTATATTTTGTTGACAGTTATTTCTCTGTGTTCTGTTGTCTAGTTCTAAAACTTACATAATTTACATGAAAAAGATTGTACATACACACACACACACACACACACACAAGTGATGATAAGAATGAGTCAAATGCACCACACCTGACCATACACATCCGTCTTACTTAGGCGTGATTTTATTGCTGTGAAAGCACCAAATTTCCCATCCTTCTACTCATCCTATGCCTTCTCGTTCGGTCCCAGTGCCGCTGAGAGGCTTCCTCGGGAGGCTCCAGACTCTCTTATCATCCTGAAGCAGCCAGATTTCATGGCCATTTCCAAGTCGTTTTGCAGAGCTGTCTATTTTTTGCCCAGTGGATGCTGGGTAATCAGAAACGCTGACGGCAACACTGCATCCGGCATTCGGGTCAGCGGAGGGGGTGGGCAGGGTGGGTGGGGGGGGAGGAGCCATGCCCTTCCTGCGTCACATGGCGTAACTATATTGGGTAAAAAAGCTCAGCCCAGCAGTCTGTTGCAGGAAGACACAAGCTGATCTCTCTGTCCCTCTCCTTTTCTGTCTCTCTCTCTTCCTCTCTCCCTCGCCCTCCCTGCCTTCCTCTCTCTCTCCCACGCGTACATGGATGATACTAGCTTCTGTTTCTGTGACGTCTTCCTGCCTTCCTCTTCCTGTGTTTGCAGGATGTCCGGAACCTTTCCTGACGGTGGGCAAGAGCCCGGGGTCATGGCTCAGGAAAAATGTCATAACCAAAGTATTTAAAAACACAAATGTTTGATGAGAGGGTGACCAGCATCAAGTCCTGTCATCAAGAGTGTGTGGGAGAGTAACGGTATCAGAGTGAATGGCAGCTCTGTTTAATCATTCAGACATGAACAGGTTGATATTCATTTATCTGATTGCTGTGTAATAGTAACACGTGCACATGTGACAAACCCTCTCATTATTCAGTGTGTTTTTAGGACAGTGGACCACTGGACTGGCTCTAATTTCCCATCATTGATTGCCTGACTTCCTGAAATAATAAACACAGAAGGATCGGTTTATTTCTCATACTTCTCTCTGTTTTAATGACTCACATGTGGAAATGCAGAGCAGACGGGAGTCACTGATCACCCTCAGCTTCTGATGGTTTGTGGCATCTTGAAAGACTGCGGTACGTTGGCAAAACAGGGGAAAAATAGGGATATAGTTTGGGATATAAAAAACTGTCTGGTAGGAAAACAGTACCATTGTTTGAAAATATACTGCGAGATACTGTGGAAAAAAAAAACACATTAAACCAGCAAACATCTTTTACTGTTTTTGGTTGGATCATGTAACGTATTGCAAATCCACATATCTGCATGTGCCATATCTGCAAATCTACATATATTTACATTTACATATAAGCCCAAGGCTTCATCATGGAACTGTAAAACCTACAGTACTTCATAGATAATTGGTTCATTGTGAAGGTGATGCAGGTCAGAAACACGTGTTGGACACCAGATATGAGCCATTAGTGAGAAAATGACGGCCGTCATTACTGCTACCTGACAGCCGTCTGCTCTGATCCAAATTGAGTGACCTGGGGTTACTGTTCTCATTCCTGAGAATACATTTCTTTTGAAAGGAACATAAATGCTTCTAGGGGACAGGATCTGCTCTGTTTGCACACCAAGGTTAGGAAGCACACCATATCACAAACCTCAGGCCAGTTACATCCACAGAACACCAGTCTATAACAATGTTTAAACAGCCAAAAAAAAAAAAAAAAAAAAAACCCATGGATTGTATAATCTTTACAATATTAGAAATAGAAATATTATTTATAGAAGAATCATTTCCAATAATCAAGCTTGAATGAAGTTGGCTCGGTCACGTTTGTGCAATAAATAGTTTAAGTTATTTGGTTCCATGACGTTTGCTGTGCATTTAAACAGACGCTGAATGTGCTGTTTCTGACGACTTCATAAGGTTGAAGAAGCCGATACTATGTGTGTTTACCCTAACCACCAGTTCAGTGTTCCAAGATTTGTGCCAATTATTATACTTACAATTACATTTTCTGTATAGTGAATAGGGTCATGTATAGTGAATAGGGTCCATGTATAGTGAATAGGGTCATGTATAGTGAATAGGGTCC
>JAOYMR010000026.1:16378785-16409115 GCA_025802075.1 Tenebrosternarchus preto
ACTACAACTACTACTACATCTCCTACTACAATTACTACAACAACTACTACTATTACAATTACTACAATAACAACAACAACTACTACTACTACAACCTACTACAACTACTACTACAGTTATTACAACTACTATTACATCTACTTCTACTACTACAACAACAACAACAACTACTACTACTACTACTACTACCACTACTACAGTTAGAATGTGAACTGCTACTGGCCTTCTGGTTTGAAACCCTACTGTTTACATGTATCTGTTCTGTTCTGGTTTGAAACCCTACTGTTCCATGTGTCTGTTCTGTTCTGGTTTAAAACCCTACTGTTCCATGTGTCTGTTCTGTTCTGGTTTGAAACCCTGCTGTTACATGTATCTGTTCTGGTTTGAAACCCTACTGTTACATGTGAATTATTACAGTAGACCAATCGTTAGAAAACGCTTGAGGTGGTACATAAACCCTTCGAAGCAATTCTTGGCTGAATTACATACAGTAGTTACAACTACTACTACTCCTACTACTCCAATTACTACCACAACAACAACAATAACTACTACTACTACATCTACTTCAACTACTACAACAACAACAACTACTACTACTACTACTACAACAACTACAACAACAACTACTACTACTACAATTACTACAACTACGACTACTACTACCATTACAATTACTACAACAACTAAAACTACAACTACAACTACTACTACAACTACTACATCTACTTGTGCTGCTACTACTACACGTACTTCTACTACTACAACTACTACTACTACTACAATTACTACAACAACAACTACTACTACTAGTACAACTTCAACTACTACTATAGTTACTACAACAACAACTACTACTACAACTACTATTACTACAACAACTACTACTACATCATTTACTACAACAACAACAACAACAACAACAACAACAACTACTACTACTACTACAGTTAGAATGTGAACTGCCACTGGCCTTCTGGTTTGAAACCCTACTGTTCCATGTGTCTGCTCTGTTCTGGTTTGAAACCCTACTGTTCCATGTATCTGTTCTGTTCTGGTTTGAAACCCTACTGTTACATGTGTCTGCAGAGTTTTGTGCAGCTCATTGAAATAAACAAGTATGAAAACATGCCAAATCTTAGAGGATGTCTTCACGATGTGAGATTTACTACATCAATATTATAGGGTTGCATATTTAATGCAAATTGGATAAAATTAAACCATTTCTCACATTCCTGTGTTTAGCCACATCCCCACATCTCCTGCTGCTAAAGAATGACTGCTGTGCTTCAGCAGTGGTTAATGATGTCAAATCCTAAGCCATCTTTCTGCATGTGCTAGAATATCACTTTAAATAGTCTGCCATCTGATCTCAGCTCTACATTTCCTTTGGGAAACTTGACCTTGGTAAGTAAAATCAGTCTGTGAGAGGAATGTTCTGGAACAGTGTAATCGATTTCTTTTTTCTCTCACCAGCTGGTTTCTGCCAGCGCTCTCAGCAGGTCAGCAGCCAGGTGACCCTCTCCAAGGAGACGTCTCGCCCTGAGTGTGTGTGCACATGCAGATGTGGTGGATAATCACGTAACATCTCAGGGTCCTGATGAAACTCCACTGAGTCAAATGTTTGTGTGTGAGGTGAAGCATGAACCAGCACATGCAGAACTCCAGTCCACACACAAGCACACAAACCCACACACACACACACGTGTGCACTCATGCACACACACAAATTACACATTTCCAGTATGCCTCCAAACAATGATCGCACGTTATTTTTGTAGTCAACACGTAATGCTCAAGTAGTATTTTTTTAAACTCTAGATGGCAAGGAATAGACGCTACAGTGAACAGCGAACATAGATTATAATCCATTTCAGTCCCTTTTAAAGATAACGTGTTTGATTTTTTATTTTTTTTTTGCAGAGTTTACTGTACCATTACCTCATTTCCGATAAAAGTAACAAAAATGTTCTTGTTACTTTGTGTGTTTGCTGATTCATCTTCAGTGCTGGACCAGAGCAGTTGTGACACCATTTCACAGGCAGGTAACCAAACACCAACATGCACACCAACACATTAGCACAAAGCCACTCTTACCACCGACATGTGGTTTCATAGAGCTCATCATCAGACAATCAGACACTGCTAGTGTGCTCTATTATCTTAACTGAACAGATCACAGTCTTTAATGCTGGAGGGTCGTGGTAAAATATGACTGATATCAGATCTTTTAGGTGAGATGTTTATCATACTGTGTATGATCCATGTGAACTGAAAACCTCTGGCAGTTTAATGCAGACATGCAGTGCCGCCAGACGGAGGTACAATAGCTCAAAGGCAGATGTTACACTTGTACACAAAATGTTGCTATATCACCATAACTGTGATAAAATGGATGTTCTAAAGACGAATAGAAGCTTTTAGCCTTGTATTAACATTCTGACGTACCAGAGTGCTCTACTTTTGACTAAATGTCTGTAATTGCTCCTGAATGGTCTGTGCGGTTCTCTATTCTCTAAAGCATTTGACACTTCTTAAATAAAGATATCTACAAAGTGAGTGATTTGGGTTATCCTTTATCGTTATCAGATATCACATAGCACAAAGCATTCTTCTGGTCTCACCAGTCAAGAAATACAGACAGTCTAAGCTCCCTTCGGCGAGATCTCTGTTACGGTAAGTCAATGTTTTTTGCCTAGCTCTGAGATCGCTATCTCACAGGTGATATGGAGCGCTTAGCAGAAATTAGAACAACAGCATCTTGGTGATTAAGAAGTGCTGAGATTCAGACGTCAGGCATTCAGGAGCCTGACACAAGATCGACAGCGTGCGCATCGGCCCGGGCGGTTGAGTCTGCCTCCTCGAACAGCGTCTTCATTCAAACGGTCTAGACAGGTGACATATGAGAGTCGCTGCAGTCAAACTGGATTTAGGTGAAGCTGTTGCTGGCGCTAATCTCTAGATCTGATCCACCTCACTGTTTCCCAGTGTAGTGTGGCAAGCACACACACACACACACACACACACACACACACACACAGCGGAGTCGGCTTTAATCCTGATAAAATCACATGGCCGTAGGTGGTGACGTTCTGTTTGTTTGTTTGTTTTTAAGGATGTTTAACTGATGTTCAAACACCTGGCAACCATTACAAAGTGAAAACGACAGTGGTAATGAACTTTGTCAAGGTTAAAAGGGAACATATGATTCAGCAGGCATGCATGCATGCGATCAGCTGGACCTCGATTCACACTGCTATTTTTAGAACATGTGTTTGCTTTCTGATCCAGACATCTCGATACTTGCATCCGCTTTTCTCTCCTCTGGTGCAAACACGGCCTACTGTTCAGACCAGGCCGGACGTCAACACGTCAAATGAACAGCTAACAGCTACGCACTGCTGAAAATGAGTGCATGTGTGTGTATGTGTGTGTGCGTGCATGCTGCTCACAGAGCCACACGGCAGGCAGCTGTGTAAATCAGAGCCGTACTCCTCACTGTGTGGGCAGACGGGAGAGGAGCACTCCATCGGAGGATAAACAGCGCTCCTGTTGGGAGTGTGGGTTGCAGGCTCCACAGCAGAGGGCCCCCCTGGGCTGCGGCCCTGCCCGCTCCCCAGGAACCCGTCATGGGCCGTGTGATCGTCTCAGCTGGCCTCTACACCCTAACTCCCAACTCCAGGCTGCTCCGCCAGGCGAGGATGCTTTTGTGGTATTAACATGAAAGAAAGTATTTTCTCTCCTACACAGGAGCATGAAGGAACGAGATTAAAGCAAATTAAAACAAATCGGTGATATTAACACCTGCATCAAACTATCTTTTGCACTCGGCCAGCCACCTGGGCTGGTGTGTGTGTGTGTGTGTGTGTGTGTGTGTGTGTGTGTGTGTGTGTCTGTGTCTGTCTGTGTGTGTGTGTGTATGAGAGACACACTTGAGACAGACTGTCCTCTAATAGTTTGAACTAGAGTGAAAGAGAGTGAGAGAGATAGAGTGTTTGAAATGATTGACAGGTGATGAAAAGGTGAAGTTTGACAGGGCAGAGACCTGGCGTTGACCTCTGACTATGGTGAACTGACATTTCACTGTTTAGGGGTCAGTAATTCAGAACATGCTACTGACTGTGTTAAAACACAACATAGTGATTGCTGGGCTGCACATTCACCTGAGTGAAATATTCAGGAATTCACAGTTGGCACACCATCTTCATTCCTCTCAGCTTTCCCTCAGCTCCTCATCAAAGAACATGCATTTAAAATTCAAGTCTCATAACAGTCTAACAAAAAAGTCTTCTGTGGAAAAAATACAGAAAGACAGATATTTAACCACATTGCACATTCTGTGATAGTCTTTGTTGCTCTAGACATTGTAACGACTGGATAAAACGAAGCACCATATTGCTGGTACAATATGGTAAACAACAGGGCTTAGGATTCCTTAGTTTTCTCTCTGTATATACCTCTCTCTCCCGCTCTCTCTCTCCCTCTCAATCTCTTTCTGTCTGGTCTTTGCTCTGTTTCTCTCCCCCTCCCTCCTCTGCCTCACTTTCTCTCTCCCTCGTGCTCTCTCTCCTCTTTCAATTCAATTCAATTCAATTCAATTCAATTCCATTCAAGGTAACATTACTACCAGAACTATAACTGCTACAATTTTGCCAAAGCAAATAGTTTGGAACGGAACATGACAATTATCATAAGTAACAAAACAGGAAAAACGAAGTGAAAAAAAGAAATGTCTCCCTCTTTCTCCCTCTCCCTCTCTTTGTCTTTCTCTCTCAATCTGTTTTTTTTTTTTCTTTCATCACGATGTGGATTGCAGGGTGCCTGTGTGTGGGATCACTGTTATTAGAGGAGTTAATAAACGGCTAGTGGAACAGATTAGCTTGGACATGGAGATTGAACTGGTTTATTCAAAAGCATCAAATGAGACAAACCTGTCAAACAAACCAAGAGGCTCTTACATAACCTACACGTACATTTTCCATTCAATAATATTGGATAGTCAGATATTCACAGATAATAAGAATGTCCAGAACTTTTATTACAATGCTTCAGGTTATCCTGATCATAAACACTCTCATCACAGTCTTCTATTTGATTTTTGGAGCCTCCCTAGTGTACCTCAGCTTCTTACAGAAATGTCTAATCCTTTCATTTAGATTCTGTCCTGATCTTAAATACCTAGATAGATCTAGTTAGATTCTGCAGAAACATTTTGGCATCATGTAAGTTTGGATTGCTCCTGGAACAGGGTTGAAATATTGAATCCAATGCAAGTACATATACGGATGTTTTAAGTAATACTGTTCCTGCCACACTGTATCTTCACATTATCTTTCCCTAGCAAGAGTGTAAAAGTCAGTCCTGTTTAGGTTACGTACATCTGCTGGAATCACAGGTGTGGAAAATGAGTAATTACCCAGCTCCCCTAGAGAGGACACACTACGCTCTGGATGCCTTTGTCCCACACTCCGGTATAAACATCCCGTGGACTGATGGACATTTAGACACAGAGGAAGGACTCCCCGTACCGGCTGTGATTTTCAAACTGTTTATAGGAGCGCAGTGAGAACATGTCTGAGGTGTATGGTAATAGGTCAAATCAAGGTTTTACTGCATTTATGGTCATGGGGAGTAGATCACATGCATGACTGAGCAGACATGCTTATATGTACATTCCATAATGTACATAATATAATATAATGTACCCATTCCATAATATAATGTACCCATTCCATAATATAATGTACCCATTCCATAAGGTGAGAGCGCTGAAAAGATTATAGCAAAACTTTAGGGTGTGATTATGTTATATAGTTTATGAAGATATAGTTGATACAGTTTATTTTAGGTCATTTTTAGGTTGTTATATTGAATTCTTTTAGAATATTTTTACACCCCAGTTGTAAAAAAGATATGAGACACACCACGCAGTTTGGCAAGTATAGCCAGTCCTCCCAACAACGTAAGAAAGAAGGCACACTGAAATTCAATACAGATCAGCTTTGATCAGGTTAGGAACCGTCAGGGTGCATCGTGGAGTTCTCCCATCCATATTCATGTCCTTCCATCCTGTATGAAAACTGGATTACAGTCCAATGACATGTGAAGGGAGGGGGGCGTTCATTATGTGCCAGGGGCCTGGGTGTGAGTGCAGGCAGACAGTTCGTGGTTGGGGGGGTTGTCATGGAGCCAATCATCAGGAAGCACAGTCCACAGCCCAGGAGCAAGAACAACCATCAGAACCACGAGGAGAACAAAGACACACATGGACCAGACAGCAAAAGAGAAAAGAGGAGAAGAAAAGAGCTGTAAATTAGAGTGAATGAGGAGAGAAGAGGAGAGGAGAAGAGAGGAGAAGAGAAGAGAAGAGAAGAGAAGATTTAAATGGCACATAGCGTAATAGCTTGTGGTTAGTCACTGTAATGAATTCAGCATTGGCCAACCCCACTACAAGCACAATAGCAGATGGAAGAGATGACTCTGTGTGACCTCAGTCCTCCAGGGAACAGGAACCCCACAGTGTTGAAGGTTTGTTTGTGAACGTTTGGCCCTTGGGCAGCAGCACGTTCCTTTCAAGTGTTAACTGTATATTCCCTCTGAGTGGGCCACCAGGCAGAAGAGCAACTCGAGCAGAACGTGGTTAAGTCCTATCAGTGCTATTCACACTGCCTTACCGCAGCATGTTTGGAGTGGTTAGGGTGGGTCTTCTCTCCCTTACATTAAAGGTACTGGTAGATCAGGTGACAGTATTTGACTTTAGGCATGGCAAAGTTTTAGAAGTGTAGACACAGATAAAAAAAAAAAAAATCCAGTGGTGTTAACACTGTAAAAGAAACAAAAGAAATGGATAAAGAAATGTGCTCAGTATAGCAGGTGACAGCTGAAATATAGAGAAAAACAACAGCAGAGAGAGAGAGAGAGAGAGAGAGAGAGAGAGAACGGCCAGGGGGAGGGTGGTGCTCACGGTGGTGGGGGGGAGGAGAGCTTGGCTGGAATCCATGTTAGCAGCAGGGGAGTGGAGCAGTCTGTAGAGGAGGACGGCAGGGTGGCACGTGGACAGGCAGTATTTCATAGAGCTGCAAGAGACACGGAGCTGTAGAGGAGAGAGGAGGAGAGCCAAAGGTGGAGGGAACAGACGAGAGCTTCTTCTTCTCCGTCGTTTTCTTACTTTGTCGAGGGAGCGGTGCGCCTCGATCTCTCCGTAACCCGCGGGGTTCTGGACTGACGTCCTGCGCACACGCCCTCATGTCCCGCGGAGCGTCCTGAGTTCGGGGAGATCCGGGACTGCTGGGCAGCAAGCCAGGGGCGAGTCAGTGCTCTGCGCTGTTCATGTGAAGAGTGAGACGAGTCACTGCTCCACGCCGTTCACGTGAAGAGTGTCCGTCCAGTGGCAGCCTGAGAGCCACGTGCCGAGTCTCAGCAGCGGGACTACTGCACGTGCACTACCACTCGCACCCCCCCCGATCGCCGCCTGCCACGGCTCAGGATTTACAAGCTGAGTCCTGCCACAATGTCACGGTAACCGCGCGCGCGTGTTGGATCAGTCTGCCGTCTCCGTGACGATGGGGGCACCCGGGTGCTAGAGAGCGAGCGGGGGAGATTGACGGCAGAAGAGCGGGAGGGGCCCGGGATGGCTGCGGGCATGTTGACCCTCGCCCTGGCACTTTACGTGGTGCTGGGGACGGACTTCGCAGTGCAAGGGACGAGGAACAACTACCCACGACTGCGTCTGTCCCACAAGGGTAAGGCAACAGGTGTGACTGGGAGCGCGTGTGTGCGTCTGTGTGTGTGTGTGTGTGTGTGTGTGTGTGTGTGTGTGTGTGCGTGTTCTTCAGCGTGATAGCGCAGATGAAAAGAACACTAACAACCACATCAGCTGTAGCTGCATGTCATGAGCTCAACGAAGAAAATGTGGCTCACAGTCCAGAGAGCTTTTAACGATGTGGATGAGTGGGTTTTAATAGCGAACCCCTGCGTCTTTGTGCAGGTCAGTGCATGTTGAACGGATTAAGAGGAGCAACACACCTTATAAAGCTGTTCTACAGAATTCCTTTATCAAAGTCACATCTGGATATTTGCAATAAACAAAACTAACAAAACTAATACACAGATAAGTAAAAATAAAACATCTCAACTGATTTTCAGCACATGTTCTTCACTAATGAAGGGGTCAGTCACTAAACAAAATCGCAGACAACCTAACAAAGAATACAATATATTGAGATGACAGCCTAGCTATTAGGTGATATCAAATCCATATCAAATTCATCAGTGTCTTTTTTTTTCCACTGTACCCCGTGACTCCAAAATTTTCTCAGCCGAAAGCTTGATAGAAACCTTGCTCTGTCATATTCTGCGTAATAAACGAGGTCACTTGCTGAACATATCTGAGCTCTCGCTGAGATGAGAGTAAGACGAGACTCCTTCAACTCCAAATAAACATGTCAAGCCCTGTCTGCAATTGTTTTTCCTTTGTGTTATGGTGGCTGAGCTTCTACAATGTGACTTTCTTTAGACCCTGGATGGTTCAGTGAAAGAGCACCAGCCACTCGGTTTCGTTATGCTGGTGTCAGTCTGTTTACAGTGTGATGTGAGAAAGATGAGGGTACTCTTTGTAGATAGCTACACACCCCTGGAAAATTCTCTCTCTCATTTTTCTCCCTCCCTCTCTGCTCTCTCTGAACAGTTTGACATTGGAAACTGTGACAGTATAAAAACGCTTCTCCCAAAGTCGGTCAGAGTTGCCATCATGTGTATCACAGTGCGTGATTTTAGCACGTTTTATTTTGCCAGCCTTGCTCTGCGTCCTTCTGTACGCTCTCAATCTCTGATCTTTATCTCCTCGTGTAAACTGTGAACCTTTACACTTTACACCGAGCATCTACTCTCTTGAATTTGACATTAAATCTCTGACTGGGTTTAGTCATAACATAACGAGCCGCATTCGAAGTACAGTGGTGGCATATTGATGACTTAAACACAGAGCCACAGGCACATGGTAGGTGGGTGTCATGACTAACGCTCAAAAGAAATAGCCCTTTAGTTTAATGCCTCCATCTCTTTGCTCTAAATTTGGAATCCTCTCCTCTCCAACACAATCCATCTCCATGGTCTTCTCACCTCGGTTTTTCTGCTTTTCATCAGCTATCTACACCAACTCTCTCCATCTCCGTCTCGCGTAGCCTGTCTTTTACTTCACACCCAGTTTCTCTCACATACTCTTTCTGTCACCCTGCTTTCTACATGTCTGGACCGATAAATTGAGCCTCGCCGGGCAGGGGGAAGCGCGTTTTTTATTTGCATCCTATCGTTATGGAATGAAAAACATCTTGGCTCTAATATTTGTCAGTCTGCTGCTGGTGTTAACAGCCTGAAAGCGTGCGTTTGTGCGGAGGTATTTGTACAAGACCTCGGAGGCAGTTTCAGGAGAGAGGTGCGCAATTGAGCTTCATGGCTTTCACCCTTGAGATATTAACATGTCTTAAATTATACTCAGCATGAAAACAGGGAAGCAATTTAAGTCAGCTTTGTTTCGATCTGTCTGCAGCCGCACAGGGTGCTCGAGGGGTGGGCGTTTGGTCCAGGACGTTCAGGTCAACGGGAACCTGTGGCAGTGTGTTTAAAGCCTTAATTTAGGTGATTTTAATGCTGTTTGAGTCTCTCTACAGATTTCTGTTTTACGTTTTTTGGCACGTCTGATTTGTGAATGATTCGGTTGATTTGATTTGTCTAAATGTTACATTTTAAATTTAAGTGGGCTGAGTGCACTGCTGTGGTCTAATCCAGAATATCTTCTAATCCAGAGTGTTGGAGGCTAATCCAGATTAAAAGCTTGTCTTTTTCACTTTGTCATGTTCACTTCAAACTCATGCTGACAAATGATTCTCACTCTATGTCACTTGTTTTTAATGGTAGTTACTAAGGCATCCGAGATAAGCCTTCTAGGGTGTTGTCCTGCAATGCTAAATCATGTCTGAGTAGGCAGAGGATAATAGCAATTTAGTTGCATTACTCAGCATGAGAATCTCAAGAGAATCTCTCGAACAAACAAAGACTACAAAAAGAGTAAAAGGAAAGATCTCAGTGCTGCTCTTCCAAAGCCTCTAAAAGTGGTTTATGGGCACATAATAACTCTGGTTTGGGCAAAACCTTCAACAGTCAAATGTCTCAATTCAAAGATTCTATTGCCCAATCCCTTTGATTATTAGAGCATAGCTATGGAGTCCATATGGGGAACTCCTAGTTAAAACATCCAACACTCTGATACTTTACCAGCATGTGTTTCAGCTTAAAGTGTTATCCAAAAGAAATGATAATTACCTTGCTAGATATGGTTCAGTAGTAAGGGAGATGTGAGCAAGCATGCATGAAACATTGATCACTGGTTCTGGATTCCTATGTAAGATGAATTCTGAAAACTATATTCTTCTGTATTCTTCTGTAATCTGTTCAGTGAGCAGTTTTAGTCCAAAATGTTCGCAAGCATAAGTCTAAACCAGATATGACTAGAGGATATGCTTTGGAGTTAAGAGAGGGAAAATGTTTTGTTGAAGAAGAATGAACCGCCCTTTTTTGGGGATATAAAATTTGTCTGCCAGAGATATTCAAGACTATGCCAGTAATACATTCCAGTACAGACAGGCAACTCATATCTAATGCTCAGGTATCGTTTAGAGAACCACATTATAAGATGGGTTTCTTTTCTGCCCACTGAATTCACATTTCCAGAGGTATCACCATTTTAACCTCTTCTGCAGCAGTGACCAGGCAGGTTAAAAAGTATGTCAGGCACATGATCTTCAATAGCTGTCTATTTATCCCTGAATGAAATTAGTTTAAATCTTCTCCAAACATTATTTCAAAACACTTCCACCTGGTCCTGGAGAGTGGGACTCTGTTTTAGATGATGTAACAATGTTATGACAGGGTTAGAGTTTCATGCATTACCTTGTGTAAATAAACATTTCTGGGTGTACCACAGTATCACTGAACATTTACCTTTGACAAAATTTAAACGTGTGCTGCCAAAAGTGCTTAAGAGCTTTCAGTGTTAAGTGCCAACTACATAGACGCATATGGACGCTTATTATAAATGTATAAATGTTCAGATGTACCTGTCCATTAAAAAGTTACACCTACCACTATCTGTATACAAATAGCATTTGATCAAATTAATAATCTAAACACAGACACAGAAATCATTTGGATCAATTCTGTTTAAGTGTATACGGCTTTGTGGGATCGGCAGTTACTGCGTTGAGATATCCCTGAAGAGCACTAAAAACCACGGAATCCAGTCAATCAGCATCTTACCAATTACTTGATTCCTAGTAACTGGCTTATCCATCATTACCTATATAGTTGCAAATGAAAAGATTGCATAGAATCCTCTAAATCTGTGGGGCACCACCTGCTGCTAAATAACCAGAACTCTAAGCCCCCAGATCTGCCCTCTGGTTTTGGTTTACCAAGTTTTTGCCTGTGATGCAGAAGATAGACGGTAGCACTGAGGCCTGCGTTTAATCTTATGCTCTCTTAAATCGATAGTACAACAGCCCCAATGTCAGCTCAGGTTGCGCGTAGGTTCAGGTTGTAATTGCTAGTGCGCCACCCCTGCCTGAGATGTAATTTTAAACCTGCCTTTGAGCACAAGAAAGAGCCCATCTATGCTACTGATGGTTTTAAATGATTTTGCTCAGGGTCATTTTCTTAAAAGGATGTGGGAATGTCAGAATAACAAACTCTATGTATTTATATGAGGGAATATTTCATCTGAGCGACTATACAAACCCACCCCCAACCCACCCTTCCCCCTAATTCTGCCATGTTTATTAATTTTTATATTATAATCACTTTTTATTACAGGTTATTCATGTGTTGTGCTCTGGTGTAACCAGGATAACTGTTTCACTATTTGCCGTTTAAAATAGTGCACTTCTATTGCTCTCTCTCTCGTTCTGCACGTAAAAGGAGGAGGATTTATTGGCGTCTCCCGTCTGCTGTTTAATTAGATGTATGTTTTCCCCTAGCTTTGCTGTTTGTGTGCTCCTAGTAAGTTAGATAATTAATGATGTACTCAGGGTAGAGAAAAGCTAGTTCTTGCTACAGCCCTGACCTCATACACTTGGAATGGCAATAGAACACATTCAGTAGATATCGCTCTCTCTCTCTCATCACACCACCGGCTCTCCTTTTCTTAGTATTTCTCCTGAGAGCTAAGAGAGGTCTATTTACCCAATAAACCCATCACTTCCTTTCAAACATGGGAGTTGAGGGGTCGTCATGGAGACAGCTTCTCCAGAGAGAGAGAGATAGTGAAGGAGAAGAGAGAGAGAAAGGGAGAAAGGCAGAGACACACAGAGAGAGAAAGAGAAAGACAGAGATGGAGAGAAATGGGAGTGAGGACTCCAGAGTTTGTAATAAACATCACAGCCAGTGCAATCAGGAGGGGACAAAATGGACCCACACATATACTTATGGGGCACTTTCTGCTAGAAGCAAAAACGTGTTTTGAATTAGATCTCTGAAGCTTAGTGGGAACAATGCAAGCATAGATGAGCCTTTATCCTTAACATTGAGCAGCTCCGACGTTTATGAAAGGATCCACAAGAGTATCTCTGTGTTCATCCTAAAGTCGGCCTGCTCCTCTCTGGAATAACCCTTCTTTTCTGGTTTCTTTCCAAAGGTAGCTATTCCTTCATTTACTCCTCTTGTCATTGTAAGTAGCAATAGTAAGTGAGCAGTGACTTTACATACAAACACTTGAGAAAAAAAACAACATGGCTGTAACAAAGATGGGGTTTCACATGGAAACCACAGTCTGTCTCCTCCCGATAGGAATTAAACAGGGAACTGAATATCCTGATCTTGGGCTGTATTTCTTTTCCTTTGTGGAAGACCTGCTCAAGCCATTTTGTTGAGTAATTCTAAGAGTTTATGCTCGTTCATTAACGTACAGTGGCATCCCCTGGGAAGGAACTTAAACAAAACTAATCATTCTAATGACTTTGAGTGAATTACAGTGCAGCATGAATCACAAAGTCGCTCTTACTGGAGGTCCATTTTCATTCTGACTCACAAAGATTTACAATACAGTTTTAGTGCTGTAGAATCAATAACTAATTTTAATTTAAAGCTTTTCTGTTTTCCTCTGCTACACCAATCACTGTTTGTCCCTCTCTTTCTCATTTCCAGTCTGTATCATCACATCAAATTTTCGTGACTTTCCAGTCGGGGTTATTGTCGTGAGATTAAAGACCTTATTTCCATTTTATAAAGTTAATTCTCCTTTGGCATGTTTCAACACCTGTACTGAGCATGTTAAAAGTCCCCTTTTTTCTGTTAGAAGTGGGTCTGCAACATGCTTTAAAACTTCCAAAACCTCTTTACTGTATATTTTGTATCACCATCATTGCGGATTCTGTCTTTAGCTCAGTGATGACAGGGAACCCTTAGTCTGTTCCAGGTGGGGAAAATGACAGGAATTAAATAGAGGAAATTCCCTCCTGGTATCATCAAAGAACGGCACCCTGTACGTGTATCGACACTGAATATGACTGTAAGTGAAAACACTCATTATGATCAAACGCTCTGGGATTTTTCTGCATGTGAGAGGTATGTAACATACATATATACACTTATTTTCTTGTCAGTGCATAAAGATGAAAAGAAAAAAAAATCAAAGTAGAAGTATCTTCCATCCAGATGACTTTTCAGAAATATCTCAAACAAGTCTTCTGATTTGGGTGAAACTATTACCGAAAATATGATTTTTTTTCCATATTGTTTTTGTATTGTTGTGTGACTATAAAGTTGGATGCACCCTATAGAAACCTTTAGAAAAAAACTACCGTATATAAATGCTACATACTTTGTAAAAATACTGGTCATTTAAACTATTTGGTTACACGGTTATAGATGATTACTCTAGTCATATTGCTTACTATATATTTACTTTAAAAAGACAATTTTACTGTGTCTTAAAGTATGGTTTTACTGGATACAATTACTGGTGTTTATTGACTTTGGATTCACACTGTAGGCAAGGTTTCCATTTTCTGAACCAAACATTCTATATAAACAAATGTAATCACACCCAGTTCCAGTTTTGTGCTGGATGAAGCCTGTCTTCTGCACTTTCCTGCAGGAGACAGGATCTCCTCCTTCCCACTTGCTGTAGACATTTGATCGACAGGCACCTCCTGATTCTGCAGGAGGTGAACGTGCCTTGAGTACCGGTGTACCTGCATCTGTCAGTCAGATCATCAGGCAATCGAGCCAGTGGGGAACAGTAACTCGGTGTTATTTACAGTCAGTTGTAATTGGGCGTGAAATGTATAATATCTGCCCATACGTCCGTGCAGAGAAGTACAACAGCTGAGGTGAGTAAATGCTGTTAGGATATTCTGAATAAAGCTCTGTGAGACATCTCATGTGTGAGCGAGACACTGCAGTACTACAGGAGAATTTTATTCGTTAGTAAAGCACAAAACCTGCCCCTTTTCAGACGTGATTATTTTTTCTTTGCCTTGTTAAATTCACCCTCGACTCGTTAAATTCACCCCCAGATCATTTTAAACAGCCAACACACGAGTCCTGATACAGTGTAAAATTAGAAGCATACACTTGTTTTACCCATGGGCCACTTGGAATAGAATCTCACCATATCTACCAGTTGTCTGCACATATCTCTTTGTTCATATCTCTGCTCATACCTGTGGGATGTGTGCAGTAGTATCTGTGACTGTAGAGAGACTTGAAAGGTCTTGAATCTCATCATCTCTATCACAGTTTTCCATGGCACGAAGACAAAACAGCCCAGTTTTAGCTCGGCATGCAGACACTGTTCCAACGTGGTGGTGTGACTGCAGGTCATAAACGATGCCAGGTTTTCCCCACGATATTCTTCCACGCAGGAACGTTTTTAGAAACAAGGTGTAAAAAAAAAAAAAATCTGTGTAATTTCTAATTAGCCCACAGGATCTGAGAAATGGCCTATCTGGTAGAGCTCTTTACAGCATGCAATTTACAGCCAATTTAATATCCATCTACCATGCAGGAGTCCTCAGATCAACTTTGATCTTCAACACTGCGTGAACCTTTGAAACTGAGCAATTCTGTTTCTCTTCTTGTGCAAGTCTCTGTCTGCATGGTACAATCTGCATTAACTCTGCATAATTTGACTTTGTCATAGTAAAGCTCACAAATCTAGCTTCCTTCAAATATCTTGAATTCAAACACACACACACACGTGCACACAGAATAAGAAAAATGTAAACATAGGAAATTAGACATTATATATTTTTTTCTTGTCTTATTTACAGCATAGTTGAGGTGAGGAGTGGACTGGTCGGAGGTGGCCAGGTTAATTTCCTCTGCACTTGGTAGAGCACAGGAATGAGGTACCATGACAACCCTAATTTGGCACACGCAGACAGCCTGTGAATAACACCAGTCACCGAGATCCATGCAAGCCATACACAAGGCAGCCAGGGGTCTGCTGATGATATAAGGAGCCCCAGAGGCATCATCTACACAAGGTCATCCTGCCATCTGGTCTCCAGACCATGGAGATGCCCCTGCCAGTTAGCCCACAGGAACTGCTCTCCTCTGGGCTTCAGATCAGAGCAAAGGGCCTTCACCTCTCTAGACCTGCAGATAGAAATACACATAAAGTGTTTATCATTCTGTTCAGTTTGATTAAAGAGAAAATATGTCAGGTGTGTGCATATGTGTGCCAAATATATTCGAAGGATGTGTTCTCTTTTTTCTTGAGCATGCAGTTTTAATAAGGTACTAATCCAGATATCCACCTAGAAAAATAACTAAAGTATCTCAGTGTAACTGTATAAGTAAGTTTTACTTCTTATTTCCTAACTTTTCTTCATGTAAACACTGACTTGTCAAGCCTAAACTCTAAATTATCCATTTAAATCCATTTATTTGCATATGTGAGTAGACAACGCATTCACTAATATGAAATGTTAATATGGATTTCTTTTTTTATATATATATATATATAATTGCAGATATGTTAATCTTGTAACACGGACGTTCAAAATCTAGGGGACTATTCTTTTTTGACAGGAAAAAGAGGAGGTCTTTTGGAGTAGAAGAGGATATTCATGTGTGTATTGATTTCTAAAAATGTATCATAAAGCTTCCATATGACACTGAATATTTCCCTGGTGTTCTTCCAATGGCCCAGCGAACAGAAATATTGAATACTGTGCTGCCTCTTAAGGGAGTGATTTCTTGGACCAGTAAGGTTGTTCACTCTAGTCCATGAAAGAGAACACAGAGATCAGGTTTCCCGACGCTGGATGGGCCTTATGATAATTACCAAGGTTAGTGGGTTAACAGAGTCGGCATGCGAGGTTCAGGAAGGCAATGCTCTGCTGGAGCATTTGTCCAAGACACTGAGTCTCGGGGGGTGGGGGGGAAGACAGCCTGCCACCACTGATACAAAATAATCTCCATTTTCAATCAGCTTGTTTGATTAAATGTAATTAGCAGGCTATTACTGTATCTCACTGTACATTAGTCTTTACTAAGGCACTGTGTGGGCCTCTCTGTTCAAGGCCTGCAGTCCACGAGTTGCAGTGCAAAAAGTCATTAAATGCAGATCTATGATAATCTGCTTCCTGTTAGATGTAGCGATGGAGTAAACTCAAAGTGACACATAAAAGAAGGAAGTCCTTTTCCTCTGGCATGAAAGCACTTACCAATTTCTGAGAGTTGATGGTCCCCGATGGAGGGGAGGAGACATTCATCTCCTCATTCACTTCATCTTCCCCTTTGCTAAATCTGGAACTCTTCTTTGGGGAGATCCAGCAGGTCTTTTTGCCTTTAGAAGCAACTCACTCCTCCCAAATGGAGGACTTAGATGGAGGAAATGGGTCTTTAGTTGAAAATAATGTGTCGAGAGAAAGAGAGAAGGAAGAGAGAGAGAGAGAGAGAGAGAGAGAAGTCTGGTCAGCACATGTGGATATACACTTGAGGGAAGGACAATTTCCAGTTCAATCTATATGTATTATATGCGTTTCCTTTATTACACTGGTGTTGAGAAGGTTGACCCAGTCTTAATGTCCTGCACATATGGCTGGCAGGGCTTTCACTCATTTATTGGCTACAGTGACTGACAATGTGATGATATATGATGGTTAATCTGAATAAACCCATGCTACAGTTGACATGCAGCATAATAACATTGAATGAGAGGAAAGTAAATATATGCATAAAAAAGAAACATTAACACAGACTATCAACACAAAACAAGACAGTACATCAAAGAGGACAGGCGTTAGAGCGTTAACAACAATGTAATCAGGCATGAGGTAAAACTTGGCTTCCACATGATATGACAGACAATTTATTTATTTGTTTGTTTGTTTGAAACAATGGAAAACTGAGTTACATTTTTGTTGCTTTCATTTTGTTGACCAACAAATACAAACAGTGAAAATTCAAGTCTTAAGCATCCTGCCAAAATGGCCCTGGATACCAGACACTGTGGTCTTGATGTTGATTTTAATGAATGGTTTTGGGTTTCCTCTTGAATTTCAGCTTGCTGTCCTCCTCTGCTAATAGAACCTAATGGTATGACCCTTGCCCAGGTCAGAGGCTCTTCATGAGTTACTGTTATTGGGAGGATCAACTGCTTGTCGCCTCAGGGGACGGTGAGGGCTCACTTTTGGCTTGTGGTGGGACTTTAGTTGTTTCTTCAAGCCGTATGGTTCCTTCACAAGCGGTGGGGACCCACACGCCTCTTCATCAAAGCTTCAGCTGATTAATGGAACATAATACTTACTGCAGGTCACAGAAAGGTGGAAGACAGGATCTGATTCAGGGCCCAAGCACAGAGCACGTCTAATTTATCTGCCTTAAATTACTGCACGCTACTTTATTGAAACCACAAGGATGAGTTCAAACCAATGGGTTTAAGAAAACTAAAAGGCTGGGAATGTTTTTAAAGAGAGACTGGCTTTCTTGTGGATGTTGGCTTTATATTGTTTGCTTTGTATGGACTCATCAATGACATATCAAGTAAACATAAAGGGGACATTTCAATCAGAGTAAAGAACAACATGGATTAATCACAGTCACTGAACACAAAAGGACCCTCTGGTTTTCTTGTATCATATGAAATAGGTCTGCTGTCTTCAGTAGTTTAACATGTATGTCACAGAGAACGTATACTACAGGGCTACAGTGGAGAGGGCTGGCAGGCTATCTGTCTGTCTGTCTCTCTCTCTCTCTCTCTCTCTCTCTCTCTCTCTCTCTCTCTGTCCATCTGTCCTCTCTCTCTCTCTCTCTCTCTCTCTCTCTCTCTCTCTCTCTATCTATCTATTCCCTTGCTGTCCTCCTGCAGGTCTATTTTGCATTATTCCTGTCTTCCACTGAAACAACCGCTCTGGTTGAGTGAGCTGTAGAACTGGCCGTCTCAGTGGGGAGTAGCCCTGCGTCATGTGTGAGGAGATGTTTGTGCCCAGTGAGGTATCTGGCCGATAGTTTTTAGGATACTTTGACCAGAGACACTTTTAAATTACAAACAGATTTTTTTAGTGCAGAGTGTTTAACCAGAGGGCTCTCTCTCTCTGTCTCTCTCTTTCTCACACACACGAAATCAGTTGAAACTAGAGCATCTTATATACTAGTGCTGCTGGGAAACTAGTCTTGCATATACAAACATATCACACTCAGAAAAGCCAAACTGATCAACACTGTTGACACCCTAAGTTTGATTAATCTTCTCTTTCAATCTTTCTCACTAACAGATGCTCCTGTGAGAAGTATTGGGTTTAATTGTGGCCTTAGAGATGAGCAGCTGGATCCCTCCTCCTCTTCCTCTCCTAGCTGTGTGGCCACACTCAGGCTGGGCTGTCAGGGCACAGATGGAGAGCTCTGGGCTGGAGACAATACTCCAGGGCCCTTCTCCATCACAAGGATCCAGTTCACCCATTATACTCATCTGTTACTTCCTTTGCAAAGTCACTTACAGTGTTCTTGTTTAATTTCTTTCGTATGTGTGTGTGTGTGTGTGTGTGTGTGTGTGTACAGAGCTGTGGGAGTTGAACAGGACATGGGTGTTCCAGGTCCCAGAGGGCATTTTGCGACATTATACTATGATGTTGGATGAGACTCAAGAGAGGCTGATTGTTGGAGGAAAAGACACACTCTACTCACTTAACCTGGACAAAGTCAGTGCATCTCACGTAGAGGTAGGTGTGTGTGTGTGTGTGTCTGTGTGTGTGGTAGGGGGAGGGGGAGATTTGATATGTGGATCAGTATTTTAGTCATGTTCTCACTGAATTCCATACACACACCCTTCCATGGCATCATCTGTGTCTCTCTGTGTCTCTCTTTCTGTCTCTCTTTCTGCCCATAAGGTTTAGCTAAGGCTGTAGTTCAGTGATTTGTATTCAAAATGTAATTAAGAAAAAAATCAGCTGACGAATTGAGAATAAACGATCCTTAAAATGAACAGAAATCGGAAATAACTACAGCAAATGACCGTAGCTTACTGTCAGTATGCTCAACCACGGCACAACAAGGAAGGTCATTTTCTGCATGCTGGCTCACAGTCATTTTAATGGCCCTGTATCAGAGTATTTAGTAGGACTACTTTGCTCACCCTTGTTCAGTACTACGGAGTGTGGCAACAGACAGAGGGAGGCAGAAATGTTATTTGCAGCTCAGACATAAACACCCATAAAAGGTTAATGAGGATGTTTTTCACCAGAAATCAGCCATGGTTTATATGCTCTGTTTGCTTTGATTTGGTCAAATGTGTGTGTGTGTGTGTGTTTGTCCACTGACCTCAAGGCCTTGAAAAACGATCCCTCTCTGTCCCTGGGCCTTTCCATAGTTCAATAAGGAGTGGAAGTTTGGCAAATGTGCATTGCCCACATTTTTGGTTGGAAATCGCCAGGTTTCTCCACAGTAACCTGCTCTGTCATTCTCTCCCTGTGTCAGATCCCCTGGGCCAGCTCAGATGAACAGCTGGAGGACTGTCTCATGCAGGGTAGAGAGAAGGTAAATTCACGTTTACACCTTTTGTTACTGTATCACGCCCCTTTTGCACGCAGTATGCAATGAAGTTTGAAATTTTCACCGTAAGTTGTAAATTTGCACATTTGACTGCGTTTTGGGTGATATTCAGTCAGGAACGTCCGGCGCGTTCTAACTCCGTCTTCATTTACGCCACAGTCGGAGTGTGCGAACTACATCAGGCTGATCCAGGCGTACAACAGCACACACCTGCTGGTGTGTGGCACTGGAGCTTTTAGCCCGGTGTGTGCCTATATCAGAGTCGGCCAAGAAAGAGAGGTAAGGTAGCTTTAGTTAACCCTACTCTGTTACTCTGCTGTACTTTAATCTTTTTGTAAGAAGTGTTTTTCAAAAAGCCATGGCTTTGCTAGCAGTCGTAGCGTGAGCCGAGCGCTAGTTTGAGACAGAAGCAAGAATCAAAACAGGATACAAACACCCAGGCCTGGTTTCAACACGCGACCGCCGAGTCGTTAAAGTTTGCGAGAGGCTGACGGCCAGGGGAGGGCCAGGGACGTGGCCCAACACCAGCTATGAACTCAGATCATCTCTGGTGCTTATTTAGAAACAGCGCGTGTTGGAATGGAAACGCCTTCCCCTGCTGGAGAAATGCGTCACAGTGAGTCATGAAGGAGAACTGCTGTATTCCAGTATTATCTGTGTTCCACCTTCAGCTCAGACACTCTTTGTTTAGATGGGGCATTTGCACTCACTTATTAACTTCTGAATGATTGTAATTTGGGACTTTCCGGTTCTACATTCGAGCTCTTGCGAGCGGGGGATGATGGCGATGCGCCAGGAGTGAATGGTGGAGTCGTTCAAAGTCGGACGAGAATTTGAGCTGCAGCTCAAATGTGGCCAGAGCAGCCGAACACTGCTGCTGTGGAAAAGAGCGCTAAACTCTTCCAGATAAGAGTAAGAAATGGGTGGAGAAGTTAAGGATGAAAGGGTGCAGACGTAATGTGACGGAGTACTGAAGGACAATAAACAGGAGCGTCGGGAATGTACGAGAAACGGGAGAGAAGGATTGGGTTTTGTGGTCTGGGAGTGGCCTCTTTTACAGCTGTATTTCATATTCACATGAAGCTGATTAAAAGGCCTTTTTTCTGTGAAGCTCCCCCTCAGGCACAGGGCATTCCACATAAGATTTAATGTAAAAAGACTGACTGCTATGCCAGTCATCTGTTCACACACACATACAGAAATCTCAGTCTTGGGAAGTGTTTGTTTAGTATTTGAGGACATTTTATCATCCTCGCTCAGCTCAGATCTGCAAGTCCAACCATAGAGACAATCAAAAACAAACAGTCTCATCCATGCAGGAGAGTCCCAGTCAAATTACAGAGTGGCTAATCACAGGGGACGGAGGTGTGTGTGAGGGAGGCGGTAAGAATAAAAAGAGAGGAAGGGAAGTTTGTTTGAAAACAACAACAAAAAATGGTTTTGTTTGTTTTAGTTTTTTTTTCCTTTGGCAGATCTAAAGCACTTTTTCCCACAGCCAGACTTGTTTTGTTTCCCCTCTATCTGTTATAGTTATGCTTTTCTATGGACAGTCCTGTGCTCACATAGAGTTTTCAGTTTGAATAAGCATGGCTAGAGATGGAAGGTTTGTGACCCTAGAGCTGAGGTTAGAGAAGCCACTGGCGGAGGTGGGGGTGGCTGGGGGTTAAGGGGCAGGAGATCAGGGGCGGGGGTAATTAGAGGAGACAGGTTTCAGCAGGGCAGCTGATAACCCTGCTGAGCTTCAAGTGAATAGTATTACCCTTCAGGCAAAAACTTAGAAAGAGGGGCAAGTGTGTATCCACAGGACGATGGCCATTGATATGAACACACACACACACACAAACAGTGGATATAAACATGCACAAACCCACACATGGATAAAGATGCGTTAATGCTTACCTCACTAGCTCATGCTCACACACGCTCCCTGACACAGTGAGATGAAGCTGCTGCTGTTCTGCCGGATGATGCTGTGCAGCTGTGCATGTAATGACAAGAAAGATTGATACAGACACAGAACAGAAACACACACACACACACACACGACCGCGCACACACACAACCCCACACGCACACGCACGCCCACACACATGCGCACACACACACACACACACACACACACACATCCCCTCTCTCTCTCTCACTCTCTCACATGTTCTCTCTCTCTCTCTCTCTCTCTCTCTCTCACACACACACACACACACAAATGCTAGAAAACTCTACCTCTTAAAACCCATAGCAGCACCATGTGGCACACCACAGTCTCTTTTCTTCCATACTCTCTCCTCTGTAATCATGTCTGCATCAGCTTCATGCATCCACAACTATGCCTTTATCTTACACACTTCACTGGACTTTGGCAACCACCCTGTCCAATCCATGGGATGCACATACATCCACCCTGTCCAACCCATGGGATCCACATACAACCACCCTGTCCAAGCCATGGGATCTACATACAACCACCCTGTCCAAGCCATGGGATCCACATACAATCACCCTGTCCAACCCATGGGATCCACATACAAGTACACAGCACTGAAACACACATGCAGACATTTATTTATTGTCAAAAAATACACACACACACACACACACACACACAAAACATGGCATTCTACCCACAGATTGTGGTTTTACAGATCTCTCTAACACTACATTTCAATGATCTCTCTAACTATGAACGATCTGATCACACCGCGGCCAGATGCCCTGCAAATGGGAAACACATGTCAGGTTCTGTTTATTTGTGTATGTGTGTCTGTGACACAGTGACTCATTCAAGGTTTACTTATTTTGTTTCCCTGAGGACTAACAGTAGCAGCCCATGCACATTTGTGAAGTATATGGAAAGCATGTGAAGCGTGAGACTGTCATCTCCGTGATATGCCCTCTAGCACTGGATTTAGAGTATTCTTATTTATGGTTCTTTTTATTCGAGAAATGGAGGGCCATAAAGACTGCAGGTGTTTATTTCAGCCCTGCATGCCACTCGTGTACTTCACAATTAAGGAAAAGAGGTGGTCAACACTGAGAACAGTGTGGCCTTTGACTGGGATGTTCCACCAGGCTGCAGCCCTGGTCCTAAACCAATTTGGCTTTGGAGATCACGGCCACGATTCATAATCTACTTGAATTTCAGAAATAATCTAAATGGAACACAAGTTGCGGATTTGTTTCGTAAATGCCCTTCGCGCTTTTTCCATTTGCACAATGACAGCGGGATTAGGGGTGTCTGGAACGGAGCGCTGGAGTGTTTCAGAGGACAGACATGAGTGATTCATGGCCAGTTTAGCATTGCCTGTGTTGGTTGCCTGTTTGGCTCTGTGGTAAGAGCTGGAGTCACATAGTCCGTGTAGTAATAACTCACAAATGTTTTTCACGTCTGAGCAGCGCTCACATTCTCCAGTTACTCCAAGACAGTTATGTTTTAGCTAACACCATATTTCTGTGGTTAAACTGAATTTTGTAGTAAATGTAGTGAAGAATGAACTCTTGCAGGAGTGTGTGTGTGTGTGTGTGCACAGTATATGTCTTCATTTTCTTATTAGATTATTTTAGCATCAAGTGGTTCACCAGGGTAATGGTTTTCCCTCCAAAAAATGGGAAAGTATGAAATTAAGTCTCTCCCTTCTGCGTGTATGAGTGTGTGTGTGTGTGTGTGTATACTTGTGTACGCGTGTGTGTGTGTGTGTGTGTGTGTGTGTGTCTGTCTGTGTCTCAGGGGGTGGTGCAGTGCACCTCATCTGTGTGAACAGATTAGCCTGTATGATAGCCTATGTTATAAATCTAGCAAACTGACTGATGAATAACTACCTGTGATGGTCCTCTCCCCCAAGCTTCATAGTACACACACTTCCCAGGACCTGTCAGGACCCACAGGCCCCACTCCACAAAACCACACCAGTGTGAGATCCAGCCAGATAAGGCAGTCAGAGTAGAGAGACCCAGGCTGTGAAATTACTCTCATTTTTTATGACTTTCCTGGATTATTCATTTACTGAAGTAAATTCTATTCCTATTCAAGAGTGTTTTAATAGGTTTCTATGCTGTGTGTGTTTGTGCGTGTGTGTGTGTCTTGCTCTCTCTGCAGGAACGAGTATTTCAGCTAGAGTCTGATCATATAGAGAGTGGCAGAGGGAGGTCGCCTTTCCATCCCAATAGCCCCACAACATCCACTGTGTTCAGTAAGATTCTCTCTCTCTCTCCCTCTCTCACTCCTCCACTCCATCTAACTGTCTCAGCTCAAAATGTGTGTATTTTGGCTCCACAGCACAAAAGAAGCTGTGTGTTGGGAGTCTTTGGCAGTGATTTTGAAAGCTATACAGCTATTCGGATTCTCCCCTGCATTCACTCACCAACACTTCCAATAAGATCTATCAGCTCACTCTGTCCAACAGGGATTTGAAAAGAGAGAGATGGAGATTTACTGTCTGAAATGCCTTTGCTAAATCATAAATTCACATGCCACTTTACAGGACTTTATATCAGCATCATTCATAATTTATTTAGATATTAAATTAATGTCTCTGGACAGTGTTGTGTCTGAGTGGTGTTATTGCTTATAATTTATTATTAATAAAAAAGGAAAATGCATGTTTCTAGTCCTTCCTCTGCCACCTTGTGGTAAGGTAAAGAACAGCAGAGCAGCAACATGAAATTACAGTGTATTCAATCTAATCTATGGTTTACAAAGCTCAGTCTAGATAAAAACTGAATAGAAATTTTATTTGGAGCGTAAAAAAACAATGAACCACATTGCAGTGTAGGTATGAATCTCGTCCATAATAACATGGAAAATCCAATCATTTTTGAGAAAATGATTTTTTTTTCCTTTGCTTTTGACTAACAGGAGGTCAGTTGTTTGTGGGACTGTATACGGACTACTGGGAGAATGATGCGGCTGTGTATCGCCTGGGCCAACACAGCTACAGCAGAACCGAGGTGGGAGACAGGCATCAGCTGAACGGTGAGAGACGCCCGGCACTGGGAGCAGCCAAGAACCAGAACATTCAGCTCACCACCAGTTGCACACACTCACCTTCTCACTCAGGAACACCCCCCCCCCCCTCCCCCCCCGGAAGAATTTCAACCAAGCCTTGAAGGCATCTTAAATATCAAGCCCTTTTGGAGATGGACCATGGGTGGTGACACAGGGAAAATACTAAACTCTATTAACACAACTGATACACATGAAGGACATTCAGGCCTGCAGTGCACATCAGGTTTTCTGTTGGGTTTGATCCAAATCTGGATTTAACACAACAGAATAACGAAATTACGTGGGTTTAATCGAGGTCACACCAAGACCTGTCATGCTCGCGGCGACACTGTACAATAAAATTCTTACTTTACACTTCTGACTGACATTGAAGGAAAATTAATGGTGGAGGTAAACTTTGCAGGAGTCTCGAAATCCCGAAGCATAGTACAGTATAACATAGTTCAGTGTATCATAATGTACTAAACCAGCTATCCCCTCCACACAGACATATGCACTTCCACCACCATCCCCCTCCACACACACACACACACGGACACACACACGGACTTGCACACACAGATCACATTTAGTCATCAGTCAGCAATGGTGTAGGTCTTGTGCTGATTGAGTTTGTGACCATGCTGTGCACAGTTCAGAAAGGACAGCTGTGTCATGTGAGGGGTTTGTGTAATGCTGTTAATGCCAGCATATATCCTACCCTCCTCCCTGACTCTCTCTCTCTCTCTCTCTCTCTCTCTCTCTCTCTCTTCCACACACAGGAGAGTACATAATAACATCTTTACATCTTAACCGATTAAATCATCCAAATGCAGCCAAGCCGTGTTCCCTCAATACTGCCGTTACACTTGATTTGTCGTTTTATATTTGTGTCTTTTTGCATGTGTGTGTGTGTATGTACCACAGAGAGATATGTCTGTGCATATGTCGGAGAACAAGGGTGGACATAGTTCATTAGCTACAGGGGGTGCAGTTGCATTCTCAGCTCCCTACTGAGGACCATTAATCATAGAGACTGGCAGAGAGGCATAAGTGACATGCCCCATCCATCTGTGGCCACTCTGCCCCAGTCAGAACCATTCACAGCCATTCAGACCTGCTCAAACAAGGCCAAACAGAGCCTGGCCCTGTCCTACTGAGGCCCACTCTACCCCCCCCCCCCGTCATACAGCACTGCGAAAGGCTCTCACAGCACCATGGAAACCATTGCTTCATGCTGCACATGTGTGTGGGGGTGTACTACATGTGCTGTACAGCTAAACTCAGGCTAGGGCCTGTAAATATCCTAAAAGGTGTTAATTAGGTGTGAAGTTCTTAAGATGTACTAAAATAATGTGATGCTAATGTTTCTCACAGGCACTCGGTAATAATCTCTTAGCTTTGTGTTAAATAAAATAAAATAAAAATTAAATAACAAATTCACAACTTTTATTTAGTAACAGAAGCAGTATGGCTAAGTTACTATCTCTAGATGCAGTTTTTCAAAGTTTTCAGTTCATGAATGTTGTGTGCCTGACGTCCCTTTAGCCACGCTAAGATGGATTTGCTTCTCCTCAGAGCCCAAGTTTGTAGGTTCCATGGTGGTCCCTGATAACGATGACCCAGCTGATGACAAAGTCTACTTCTTCTTCACTGAGAGAGTGTCGGCGGCGGAGAAGGGAAACAAGGAGGTCTACAGCAGGGTGGCGAGAGTGTGTGCCGTAGGTATCAAGTATCCTGACTGACATCAAGCGCTGATCCAAAACGGTATCGTAACAGTGCTGAAATAAGAACGCCTCCGACGCCATGAACCTTGCATGACCTTCTACATCATTCTAACGTTCAAAATCTGGACGACTGCACCATCTATGGGCAGCAGACCCGTTTAATCATGCTGCTCTTTCTTTCTTCTGCAGAACGACCAGGGCGGCCAGAGGATGCTGGTCAACAAGTGGACCTCTTTTCTTAAGGCTCGTTTGATATGTTCAGTGGCGGGTCCCAACGGTATCGACACCCACTTTGATGAGCTGGGTGAGACTTGTCTTTATGTCTCTCTGTTTCTCTGTCCCTCTGTCCCTCTACCTCTATGCAAAATCTTTCAGTCAGTGAATCTCACTTGAAACATCGATCCTGTGGTCTTTCCTTGAGGTAACAGCCCATAACGTATGACCTTTTGAGAGATTCATCGTAAGCCGCTCCCCTCCAAGGCAGCGAGCGAGTGGGTAATATTAGCTGACATTTCGAAGCAATCACATTCGCTGCTCACGCACTCCTGCGCGAGGGGGCGGCTCGTGGCTCGCGGGAGCGCGGTCCCGCACGACTGGGTTGATAAGAAACACTGAGGCGCCTCATCGGTATATGTGGTGTGGTGGGGAGGAAAGGCACGGCTATTCCTGGCCACTGAGAGAAGTTTCCGGCCACTCAGCGCTGTTCCTGGCCAGGCAGGAACGGCCAAAGCACAGTAGGTAGCATGGATGAAACCACCACCACTGGCCTGCAGGCAATCCAGGCCACGGAGAAGCCCCGCCCCCCGTGAAGAGAATTAAAAAGAGTCTAAAGCCATCTTACTGATGGAAGCCACATATTAAAGCCACATGTTAAATCATATGTAATCTGCATGAGTGCACTTCCGTGTATTCATATATCAGGGATTTCTAGAATGTAAAACCACTTAGTTTGAGAGTTCAATTTTTCTCATATTTGAGGAAGGGGGAGTGTATCTGTTGCTGTTCGGGTACCAAATGTTCCAGTATTGACAAGAAAAACTATTAAAAAAAAGAAATGTTTTTTTGTGTGTATAAATATATACGTGTGTGTGTGTGTGTTTGTGTAGAGGATGTGTTCGTGCTAAACAAAAAGGATGAGAAGAATCCAGAGATTTTTGGTCTGTTCAGTACCACCAGGTAAGCACAGAACACCGTGTGCTCTGCATAACTATTTATTGCGCTCACGATTATTTCGGATCTATGTAAATATATATCGTATCGCATTCTGAACCTACGTTGTTAAAGTAGCGATCAGCTAGCACACGGGCTCTCTGAGGCCCCACAAATTCTGACTCTGCTGTCTCCTGCCCTCCCAGCGCCGTGTTCAAAGGTTACGCCGTGTGTATGTACAACATGGACGGGATCCGGGCAGCGTTTAATGGGCCCTTTGCCCACCGAGAACATGCAGAGCACCACTGGAGTGTCTATGAGGGAAAGGTCCCCTACCCAAGACCAGGATCTGTAAGTCAGAGACAGCAGGTGTAAAAGCTGTTATGCCTCTATCATGCCATTCAGCAATGTGATAACCTGAAAGCCCTCAGTAACAAATATTCTGTATACTGTTCATCATACATTTACAGAAAACTATGAGTTTTTTCTGTTAAGAGAATGTGTTTTTTTTGTCTAAGTACTGTCACTAGCAAGAGGCGGGACCAGTCTGTAGGATGATGGGTCTATTTTCAGAGTGACTGCACAGTTTCAGCTTCCTGTCCCTGTAGCATGTCACTGCTATTCACATCTCCATCATAGGATAAACAAAAACATTTTTTTTATTAAACCTGTCCACTCAAGCATTAGGGGGTGTGATCTGTAAATTGCAGAAACTCTCTGAGGCAGTTTAAGGTTTTGGAAAGGAATACCATCAAATATAATAACAGAACACAGAACAAACAGATCTAAATGCTTTTAATCTACATGTTTTTATATAATCTACATGGTTTTATATGATTTACATGGTTTTATATAACCCACACAGTCTATCTAACAGTACTAGCACTAACAGTTCATCTTTTGTCTTCATTCATATGAAATCTAGTGAACTCACTCTTTTTATAAAACCTCTTATTCTCCAGGTCAGGTTGACTTTACTACCCATGCTGTAGTTTTTTTAAGGGCCTCTGTGGCCGCATCAGGAAAAAGTAGCTAGTTGGATCTGCCTTTGGCAGTTTTGGAAGGAGAAAAGTAGATAAATCTGCGTCACTGACCAGAGGTCAGATGTACCGAGCAGTGCCCTGATGATCACGTCTCTGTCTCTCTCTACCTCACTGTTCTCAGTGTGCCAGTAAGATCAACGGGGGCCACTTCTCCAGCTCTAAGGAATACCCAGACGAGGTTCTGCGGTTTGTGCGTTCCCATCCCCTCATGTTCCAACCGGTGCGGCCGGTCCACCATCGGCCCGTTCTGCTGGACACAGACGGAGGTCGTCGGCTCACCGAACTCGCTGTGGACAGAGTCGAGGCTGAGGACGGACATTATAACGTTCTGTTCATTGGGACAGGTATTGTGATTTGATCCCCATGTAGGCGTAAACAACAGCTTTCTTCTTTGTTTAATAGAGGTCTAATCAGGCAGTATTAATTCCTCCACAGATGATTCTGTCGTGCTAAAAGTGATCACCATCTTCAACAAAGAAGCTAACACAATTGAAAAAGTTCTTCTGGAGGAACTGCAAGTCTTTAAGGTGAATTGTCAGCAGATAAGAACGCATGTTAATAAGAGTTAATGTACATGTATTTCTGATTATGAAGATGCATTTGATTCTCTTTACCACAGGTTCCTGTACCCATCACAGAAATTATCATCTCAACTAAAAGAGTAAGACACCATATAAATCAGTTTTCTCTTTCCCATCAGAGCACCTAATTATATATAATATGGTGTTAAATACAATCTTTACATCTGCCACTAGATGGTGATATTGAGCAGATATTGACTCTCAGATTATTTGTAGCCTGTTGTCAGATACATTGCTGTACCAATAAGCGAAGTTTGTTTGCTTTCCCATAGCAACAGCTGTATGTAGGCTCGGAGTTGGGTGTGACTCAGGTTCGCGTGCACCAGTGTGGGCTGTACGGCTCAGCCTGTGCTGACTGCTGTCTGGCCAGAGATCCCTACTGCGCCTGGGACGGGCACAGCTGTTCCAGATACTACCCAGCTAGCATTCACACCAAAAGGTACATGGGTAGTTACGCATGCGTGCATTTCCATCACACACTCATGAGTGTGTGTGTGTGGGGGGGGGTTCTGCTTCAGATGTTCCGCTGCCATGGTTCCAACAAGGGTGGGGGGAGGGAGAGGGGGTTTAGTTAGGATTTTGATTATGGTGGTTAGAAAAGTCAGCAGAGAAATGTGCTCCTGGTGTGAGAGCACAACATCTCAGCTCAGACCTTTGCTGTCTCATCTTCACTGTGTTAATCACCCACTCATCACCTTCTGCTTAGTGTCTCGCAATGCCTGCCAAAGTGTGTGTGTGTGTGTGTGTGTGTGTGTGTGTGTGTGTGTGTGTGTGTGTGTGTGTGTGTGTGTGTGTGTGTG